>JAOXYD010000136.1:28162716-28174466 GCA_028565735.1 Pinacopodium congolense | reverse complement strand
CTATGATAGTCTTAGTTCAAGTGGTTGTGGTGCTTTTCAACATAACTGGGGATCACAAGTTCAAATCAAAAGGCTATTATCTTTATTTTTGCAAAAAAAGAAGAAAAACCAGACCTAAACTGAATAGAAGGCAACATTGGGAGCAGTGGGATGTGAATCAGCATCTTCGAGAAGGTTTAAAATAGATGTACCTGATATTATCCAATCTAATATGGTACATAAGCTGACAGCTATAATATATATATATATATATATACACACGCACACATATGTATCGAAAACTAGTATGGCCAGAAACTGATCACTTTTTGGACTGACTCGGGTGATGATCACTGCTTTTTTTTTTTACCAGCTGTTCCACTCTGTTTTATACGAACATTGCTTCTAACCGTAACTTGCTTATAGAACCACAGGGAAATCACTTTCTCTCCGATGAATCAACTTTGTCATATACTTCATTAACTATTTGTGCATATTGGAAATTTATCCAGCCTATTGCTACACTGGAAATCTTTCATTTCCTGGGTGAAACAGCTTGTAGTTTTAGATCCATCATCCCCAGACATTACAGTTATGTGAACTTCAATCTGCAGTCACTTGCTCTGAGTCTTTTAGCCTTTAGCTTTCACAAGGACCTTCCAAACATGTCAACAATGTTTTAACTACATTTCCATGTCGTCCTCAATCGACTTTTCTAGAGATAGAATCTTAAAGTTTAATCTGTCTAGGGTTACATCTTTGGTAAATGGTATTTCTCAGAAACTTGTAGAGATGAAGAAGTTTAAAGCTTAATTTGCTGTGAATTGTCTTTTTGAAACAAGACTAATATATTGGAAACTTGGGGTCTGGTTGGTTCAACTTTTTGTTTATGTTTTCTATTTTTATTTTTGCGTATTTTCATCATTTTTTTTGTAATTTTTTCGATATATATGTTGTTTTTTTCGGTTTCTGTATTATATTTGTGTGTTTTTTTTATTTCTGTACTATTTTTTTCGTTTTCCATGTTTAAAAAAATAGAAACAAAAAACAGAAACGAGAAACATCAACAAACCACCCTTAAAGTAATATTAATTATGGTGGATTTGCTTCAATTATGAGCTTTTAACAAGCATCAACGACATTGATTGAAGATCTCTAAGGAAATCTAGTCCATATTCTTTCAGCTATGTATGAACTGCTTTGTGGTGCAAAACTTTTTTCTACCACAACTACTGGCTTGAACTGATGCAGTGCCCTCTGTTAAGGTTCTTTCAACCAACCTTGTAGTTAACATGTATGTCTGTATGTTCAAAAGCATTTGGAAATATATTCCCAAGTGCACCTTGTTGCCTTTTGACAACATATTCCTAAATGCACCTTGTTGCCATGAAGCCAACTGTTTCTGGCTTGCGTGTTAACAGATTACTATAGCACTTGATATCTTTGTGTAAAACAAGAGAAGGGAAAGTGCTATGGATGTTTATTGCTTCTGATTTCCATTTTATTCTGGTTTGGAGATTCTCTCCCTTTTTCATGATTTACTGTTTCACACATGGCATTTTCATGTGGTTGAAGGATTAGCTCAGCATGTGCAAACAACTAGTGATGCATGATGCTAGAAGGCCCCTAATATCTCATGGTAACAATGCCTTCATTTTCCCTATTTGTTGTATTAAATGACCTCTATTCATAGGATTGTTTGCTACGAAGTGTAACTTGTGCTACTTAAAATTTGTTTACTACATATGTCTCAATTTGTTTTCAAAAGATCTTATTTTATTACTTATTCATAATGTTACCTAAGGGTTACTTCCGGTTATTTTGCAGAATGTATTTCAAATTGGTGCTGGAAGAAGCAATATGAACAGAGATGAGTTCTGTAAATGATAGAAGCAAGGTGGCAACTTTGTCGGGTGGAAAAAATTAAAATAATGAAGTGCAAAACTTAAATTAGTAGAAGAAAAAAAGTGGTTGACCAATTCAGATAAAATTCTTTTGGTGAAGCCCTGTTAGATAACGAGGCATTTATTTTGGACATGTTTTCCTGAATCATGGGTTCATGAATGCAAAGCTTTTCTTTAGTTGCTAATATCAGTCCTGTTTTAGTTCGTCTCTTCTTTCAGACTTGCAGAACGAGGTTAAAAGGAACCCCTGTTCTTATTTCCTCCTTGTCTCTAAAATGAAAGTGTTGACATAAATGAAAATTTGATAAAAGGGTGTTGATATACCATGAAATTTTGATGCAATTCTTCATGACCAGCTTCAAAGGTTTTTGCAAGATTGCATATAAAATATTTGCAATAATGAGGTGTCTGCAATTTGGTTAAAGAGTGAGTGAACAATATGAGGAAAGCAAATGCGGCATGGTAGATCAGTTATCAATTTGTGGTACATCAGTAATTGGTTAGTGATATTTCATGTCCAAAATCATTTTATATGGAGCATTTCAACTCACTTAGCACTTGATTAATAAAATTCTGGAGACTTGGCAGGAAAAAAATGAGCAAGAATAAGCAGTTTTATACTGCTTGCTTTCTTTTTGTTTCCTTTTTACCTTTAGTCTTCGTTTTTAAGAGTTGCAGATCAGGTTTAATTACATTTTCTTGAAAATTTGACCTTCAGATCTGATTCTTATTAAGACAAGCAGACACTGAAATAAGTTCTTTTTTTTTTTTTCTGTATTGTTTCTTGTTACATGGAGAAGCCATAATAAGTTTTGGATTTTGAATAGAAAAAAACCTATTTGTTGCAAATTTTCAGTTCTTCAAAGCTGTTCCTGCAAATCGTTTAGATTTGATAACTAATACACTCTTTGGACGTGTAATCGCATCAATTTAGGTTTCTGGTTTCATTGTCCTCTTCAGGTTCGGTATAAAACCTTTGATGAAATTGATGATGAAAAGAAGTGGTGGAAGCTTGCCTTTGTTTCAGAATTTCTGCGAAAAAATGGATTTGAATCTGCTATGAAAAAAGCATTGGGTTCTGAAACTGTTCCAGCAAGTCAATTTGTGGAATATGCTTTTGGGCAATTGAAGTCATTCAATGATGCTTACCTTAGGAAAGATAGAATATTAAATGGTAATGGTTCAGAATCCAGTGGCAACTCCAATCAAGTTGTGTCAGATTTACCTTCACATGTAGAAAGTCCTGCAGAAGCATCTATAAATGACTCAAGCTACAGTGGGGACAGTATGTTACCTGAAAATGATAGTTCCTTAGTTAATATACGTACTGAGGAACCCTTGACACAAGCAAGAGAAACCACACAATCAGAAAAACATTTTTGGGATAACTTTACTGAGGTTATCAACCAAAATGTTGTTCAGAAACTTGGTCTCCCTGTTCCTCTGGAATTAAAGTGGGATGGATTTGACTTGCTGAACAAAATTGGGTTGCAATCACAGAAGATTGCTGAAGCTGGATATGTTGAATCAGGACTTGCAACTCCAAAAGTTCAAGATGTCAACAGTGATAAAGGAAGTGGTCCACTTGCCACTTCCCTTCCAGATATAAAAAAGGCTACGCAAGATTTATTAAGGCAGACTGATTCTGTTTTAGGAGCATGGATGGTTTTGACTGCTGCTGTTTCTAAATTAAACAATGAAGCCCGTAATGTAAATAAGATTTCTGAGACAGAAAAGTTTATTAACTCTTTGAGTGAGTCTGGATTGGATGAAAAGAAAGCTGAGGAGATGAGAACACTTTTCTCAACTGCAGAAACTGCTATGGAAGCTTGGGCCATGCTTGCTACCTCACTGGGACATCCAAGTTTTATTAAGTCTGAATTCGAGAAGATATGCTTCCTAGATAATGCATCGACAGATACACAGGTGAGCATTCAAAACATTAGAAGCATTGGCATTATTTCTGTTGAAACTTCAATGGGCTATGTTACGAATATCACTAACTTGTGGGGAGCCACAGGTAGCAATTTGGCGTGATTCTGCACGGAAAAGATTAGTCATTGCTTTCAGAGGGACAGAACAGGTATGCTATTTCTTCTTCTCTAATTGGAATGTCTTCATTAATTTTCAATTCACATTGTTTATCTTGTGCTCTTTTTCAGTCAAAATGGAAAGACCTGTGTACAGACTTGATGCTAGTTCCTGCTGGGTAATGCCAAATTTCTCTCTCTATTGTGTCATTTAAATTTATGTTTGTTGCTCCTTTTCAATTTTCCTTTTCTTGTAAATGTAAAACTTATCTAAAAGCTTCACATTTGAAGGTTTCTCACTCTGTGAAATGGTTTATGCTTGCAAAAGAAATAAGTTGATTCTTCCAAACATACTATTCTTCTTGTCTTCTGTTGACCCTTTTTCATCCCAACTTTTATCTACCTTCTATAGGTTAAACCCTGAAAGAATTGGTGGAGATTTCAAGCAAGAAGTTCAGGCATGCAATTGATCCAAAGTTTGTTTCCTGCAAGTCCAAGGTCCACATTATGTTTGCATTAATGGATGCCTGTACGTTTTGATTTGTGCAACTTCAGGTTCACACTGGCTTCCTAAGTGCTTATGATTCAGTCAGGATAAGGATAATCTCCATCATTAAATTGTCAATTGGTTACAAGTAAGTTTTGTGTTATGATTACTTGGATCCTTGTTTCCTTAATCAATTTTATTGCTTTATCAAATCTAGAATCGGATGTTGGTAATATACTGAACATCTGAGATGGCATTATCATTTTTATTTTTGGTAGTCAAGTTAGTTTCCATGCTTTGCACTAGAATTATCTGGAGCCAAACTCTCTTCTATTTATTCTGTGTTTTGAAAGCATGTTGCACATTCAAAGATAACTAATGACCCTTGTTTCTTGAATTGACTTTATTGTTTGGGATATTGATAACGAACTCCACGTTCTTGATGATGTGATCAATTTTTGTTGGAAATTCTTGTTGTACCCTTTTTAGTAGTGAATAGAGGAGAATTTGCTGCTGATCATTTTGATCTACTGTCTGTTCTGGATGTTGAACTTTGTAATTGAACTGACACATTTATTTGCAACATATATTTAATATTTGACTCTCTCTCACCCCCTCTCTCTTCTCTTTTTTCATCTTTTTACTTTTCGTTAACAGAGATGATGTGCCTGAACTGCCATTTAGTTGGCATGTTTATGTTACGGGTCACAGTTTAGGTGGTGCATTAGCAACCCTCCTTGCCCTTGAACTTTCATCAAGTCAACTAGCAAAGTAAGTTGTTTCTTGAATAGTTACTGATTGTTATGTTGCAAATAGGAACTTCTGCTTGCTTGCTGTTGCATACCAATTCTGTTTGATTGCATTCTTTAGGTGTGGTGCAATCAGGGTGACAATGTATAACTTTGGATCTCCAAGAGTTGGTAACAAAAGATTTGCAGAAGTTTATAATCAGGTAATGAAAATCTTGGTAAAGTTGATATCATACTCAATGAAGTTATTATAGATAGGTATCCACTCATCTTTTCTTCTGATTATTTTAATTATCTCTCAAAGCTACTGCCTTCCCAGTCCCAGAGACACAAAAGATACATGATTTACAATTCTATGGCCTAAATGATGAGTGACCTGTTAGAACTTCTAGAGATTGACTTCTGCAAGTTGATGCTCCCTTAAATGACCATGATTCTAGTCTTAGAAGGCACTAATTTTGGTTCAGCTAGCAGACTTCAGAGGTTTCAGCAATCATGGTCTTTCAAGAGAGCATCAGCTTGGCAGAAATTTACATATTTGTTTCTGCCAGTTGATGCTTTGTTGATGGACCATGATTCGAGTCTGAAATGTCACTATTTTTGTTTGAACTAATAGACTCAGTTGTTTAGTCTGAATCCGTCCTTGGAGGAAGAATTTAACAAATGATCAAGCATCCTGTGATTCACATGCAAAACAGTAAACATGTATTCTTATATGAAAGTACACAAATAAATTGTAACGTGCAAAGATAGCTTAATTTTTGAGATTTTGGTATACAAGCAGAAGTTGCATCAAATAGAAGTCAGATGTTTGATGCAAGTGAATTTAGGACCATAGGGGTTGTCATGCCTCCAGCTTAATCACCTGCTTGTATTAGATGATATTCTATATTCCTTCTTCTTTGCATATAGGAGTATGGTAAGATTAGGTAGAAAATAAAGAATAGGCTTTGGAAAAGGAGAAATATGATTTTTTTATTGAATGCAAATAAACTGATATAGGAAGTATTGGAGAATCTCACAAACAACCACACTAGTAATAAAAGACAATTCGAGCTGTCTAAACTCCAAGAATATATTGAATATAGAAAGATTGCATATCTAATGACAATTACTAAAGACCTATTTATAGACTTGACTCATAGAGACCTAATTGTAAATAATTACAAATCCTAATTGTAGGTAACAACAGGTAACCCACTTCTACTGAAATTCGGAAACCTACTTTAACTGAAAATCTGAAACTAACAAGTAACCTACTTTAACTGAAAATCTAACACTACCAACACTTCCTATTTTTCCTCTAATAACTGTCCACTAATTACATTATTTACTCTTGATTTATTCTTCTTACGAAAGTATGTCTTTAGTGGTCTATCAGATACTAACCATCTTCACAAGTAGACCATGTACATCACTAATCAAAGCTCTATAATGAAATGCAAAGGAACTAATACCTCATTCACAAACTTTGTATAAACATTTTGCCAGTAATTCAATTGACTTGTTTTATATAAAGTATCATCATTAGAATCAAGCACCTTAGAATCAGACTCCTTAATGACTAAAGCATCGGGAACAAATAGACCAAAACTTGACACCTAATATTTTTTGCACATCGCAAACTGAAAGCACATTTAATTATAGTGTGCTAACTTAGTTAAACATCACAAATTCCAAAATAAATGATGGCAAGTACAAGCCTACAAGAGGCATTAGAAATTTGATGTCAAATCACTTGAATATGCATTCAAGGTTTGCAAAATGATACTAGGATAAATCTATCTTGATAAAAATTGTCAAATTAACCCTCAAACAGATTCTTCACCATTTTGTCTGAATAAAATCTCCAAGAAGTAAAAATACATGTGCCATGTGCGTTATTTGTTGCTCCTTAGTAAAGAATTATAAAAACACAAGTAAAACCATCTCGCAAAAAGAGCACTCTGATGACAAATGATAAAATGACATTAATGACTAAGAACCACTACTTCTTTGAAAGACTACAGCAAGTTAAAGTTGATTTCAAAGTGCAAGCATATGCAATAGCAGAATGAGACCAATTCTAAAGTTGGAAACAAGGAGAAGAGTACAAGTCATTATCCAAAGAACCATTCTCAAAAGCAGGTTAGGTACCACTGTGTTCATAGTTTCAGGGAAGGAAGTAGAAAGTGACTTGGAGGCTGAAGTCCCCAGGCAGTATTCGACAAGCCTGCGCTCATTTCTCTCCTGATCAAGCTGGAAATGCAATGAGAGAATCTCTTCTTCAAGTTTTGAAATCGTAATCTCCAACAATGCAATATTGTACAAAAGCTCCTGGGCCTGTAAAAACATAAGACAATTGCACATTAATCTAGAACCTTACTTTATGAAACAATTTTCAACAAGTAAAACTAAAATCAAAACTCATAAATGGACCAAGAAAACAAAAAACTATTTTCTCTAGACACTTTTCATCTTTTACTAAAACAGAAGCACAACATTAAGTCCCATCTTCAAATGGAAGCATTTTCCCTAGTTGGTAAAGTTTTAAACCGCATTATTTATGTAATTTATCATTTCTCATTATTAGCTTCTAAAATTTGTAATAAATGTTTCACAGCACTGCATATGCTCTTAAGATGTTGCTGAATATAGTTTTTTGTATTTAACCATGTAGCAGGCATAAAATGTATTCCTAGCCATCTTTAAGTGGAGCAAAGATAACATATAACACAGTTTTGATGATTATTGTCTATGAAAACTAATATATGGCATAGTAGTACTTGCTAGGGGTCAATCTTCGCAAGTAAACTGTCATTTAGACAAATATGTCCACGAAATTCACTTTGAAAGGGTAGTTGGTAATTCCTACAGTGAAAGCAGAAGCCTGTGAGTCATAAAAATCATCTGAGGAGCCTATAAGTCACCATTTCTACTCACTGAAATACAAGATGCACAAAATGTACATGCAACACAAAAAAGCTCTCTCTCAGATATGTTAAAGATGATGTTTCTTGAACTCAAAAAGTAACTAACAGAAGAACTCAGCACTTCTGCAAATTGTTTCAACATTGGCATAAAAGGTTCATCTTAATACGCACATAAGAAATGAGGAACATACACGGTTTTGAATGCATGGTGGCAAAGAAAATTTTACGTGATCCTTTTCAATTGCATCTTGCAGCATAGCATGCATTTCCACCTCTTCTTGCAATTGTCTTTGTAATCTTTTAACCTGTTAAAATGAATGTAACAGCATCAGCATTGCAACCATAATACAGTCTCAATTAAGCAAAGTCATGTCGTGAGGAGGAATCATGTCTCTGAGATTGGAAAATACAGAACCAGAACAATGTTTGCTTGCTGCTGCTATATTAATCAGGGAAAACTAAGAAGTGGAGTATCTACTTAACAGAAAATCATCAAGAAATTGTTGATTCAGGATTACTCTTACAAAAAACATGTGCATAAGCCACATTATGACTTAGATGAAAGAATGAACAATGAATGAAAAATACATTTGTAGTCTCCAATGTCAAAAATTCAAGCAAACCGCAAAAGTTGCCAGAACAAAACTTTGTACTATAACAACTAGTACACCCCCTTACGTGGTTTATGGACCTCAATCTTCAACATTCTGTCAATGCAATCATTATACCACATAACAGGTAGTTCGCATCCACCAGACACTCTTTGGAATAGGAGAAATAGGGGATCAAATGGCACACACAAACGTGAAAAAAGAAATATATTTCAACTTAGTAAGCACCCTTCAACTACACTTAATAAAGCTCTCATAGATTATTTCATGACCTCATAATGAAAAAAATTTCTGTCCAGAACTCCCATTTTGAGAAAGCATCTAGAAATTGTTGGCAATTGAGATGATATCAAAATAAGCATAAAATGGCTAATTTTCCCATATTTCAAATAGAAACAGTTCCATCACCTAGATCTTTCGTATTGCAATGTGTCAGAGCACTCTACAAAAAGCACTTAAAAAATATGGTATGAACACTTTGGAAATTTACGAATATAGAATAAGAACTCTTGGATTAAATCAAGGAAAAAGCATTTATTTGGTTTTGAGTGTGTCGTATGCTTATTAACACATAAATTCCCACAATTCCTTTAGCCTATACTGAATCTGGAGATCCAAAAGGAAAAGAAAAAAAAACAAAATCTTTAAATTCGATGCAAGCAAAACTTGCAGTATAGCTTCTACAAGGAGAGAACTCACATCCTCTTCAAGTTGGATTCTTTGAGGATAAGAATTACTTCTTGTAATACAAGATCCAACACTTGTAGCCTCTTCAACAATACTCCTCGCCTAACAATTATAATCTGGTTAGAAATATATATGTATATGTATAACAGGGAAGGATAGATGAATGAATATCATTTCTAACGTACTGGACTCTCTGATTACTCGTTGTCAAGGAAATGTGAGAAAACAACCAGATTTAAGACAAATGACGAGACAGACAAGTTTTTTTTTTTTTTTGCAATTTTTTTCTTTTCATCTCAGACCAGAGACAGCAAAATCTCCAGGATTTCCCGTTAAAAATAGTTTCTGTTTTTTTTTTTAATGAAGAAAATCCTAGTTCAAGAGCCTTATGTATATGCTGCAAACTAGTGCACTTCACTTGACAACTGCTGTAACGAAATTGACAGCCTGAGAGTCATGAAAATAGCTGTAAATTGCAAAGTCCAAATTAGCTGATACACGACGCGTATGTTCACTTCTGTAGCGCCAGTAACAAGTATGGGATTTTATTCAACTTTTCATTTCTTAGTACATATTGTCAAAAACACCAATACTGTATCTCAAAAAACAATGAGATACATTGTAGTACTGACCTCTGAAGAAACCCCATGATGTGGAAGTTCATCCAGATGATCTAAATGAGCATCGGTCGTGCTTGAATTCACAAAACTGCTGCTGTAGAAAGTACCACCCAAGGTTGAAAACCAAAAAAATATTAGCTTCATTGGAGTTGGACAAGTACACACACAAAACAAAAAAAAGAAAAAGAAGATATCTTACTGGCTCAAAGTAGGCTGCAGAATTGGAGAGTCGGCCATCCTATGATCATGAGGTTTTGGCATTTTGTCAAAAAAGGGATATCCTGCAATCTCATAAACACACTTGGGCTCCAGAACCTTGTGACCATCCTACTGAAATAAAGAAACTAATGATTGTGAATGGCATATCTACCAGTCCTCCTCAAAACAACAATAGGAACTGTTTTTTTGCTTAAAGTTAAACAGACCGACCAAAAAAAAACTTCGACAGGACGGCCATTGAAAAGAAAAAGTTAAAGAAAAACCAAAGGACAAGAGACCATCACTTAGATTATTCGCCACTGGTAAAGTCAAGACATTGAATTTTTTTTATAAACAAAAGGTAATTTGAAGATATACATTTTATGCCGGGAAGAAATGAAACGTTGTAGTAGAACTATATACATTACGGTTAACTTGTACTGACCGTGAGAGACAGAACCGAGCTGAAGAAAAGATCAAAAATTGCCTCGTCCTCGTTTCCTTTTCTTCTTTCTTTTTCTTTTTCCCCTCAAAATGCTTAGTCACCCCGCGTCTCTTCATCAGTTGAGATTTGAGAGACAGTGAGTGATAGCCACGCAGAGAATAGAGAGTCAATGTAGACACGGTTATCAATGCCCACTCAACCTGCTCCTTTTGTCTTGTCTTCGATGTTACACTTAACGAAGCGCACAAACCATTCTCTTGCACTTGTCATGATCCATGATTCAGAAACCAACTCAATTTAATTTGAAAATTGTTTGCTACTTCATATTTAATATTAATAATATATATTTATAAAATAATTTTTCATAAAAAAATGTGTTACCTTTCTGCGAAAACAAATCAAATTAACTAATTAATAAAGGGAGTTACGAGATTAAAGAACTCAGCTATCATTAGGGAATAAAACCTTTCCTTCGTAGTACACTTTCAATTAAAGAATAAGTCCAGCCATACCAAAGGAGTCGAAACTTCGAGAAGCAGAAAAAGATCCCTCGCTTCGTCACTATTCATCACAGTCCTCTGTTTCACAACATGCCTCTGCTTTACAGATATTCTCCTAATCCAGAGCTTCTTGTCACCAGTTCCCATTCGGTCAGGTAAGAATATGTGATTTGAGTTACTTCCTCGTTCTTTTATTCTATTTCTAATCTTTAAAAGGCCACCCTTAATACCGATCGATCGTCATCAAGGTGGTTCAAGTCTTCAATCCTTGACTAGGATGCTATAGCAATAGGCTGCCACTGTTGTGTAATGTGCTCGTGAAAAAGTAATAATTAATAAGGAAAAAATTATATGGCATTCTTAATCATTTTTATATATAATAAAAGTTATTTTAATTATTTAATTATTTAATTATTTTTATTTATTTTATATTTAAAAAAAGTTATTAATAAAATATTATATAATTAAATCTAATTAATAAAAATTACAATAAAAGTAAAAAAAGTTATTAGGTTGTTATATGATTGCTATATTTTGGGTCTTTTAATTGAATTTTTGGTTGTGATTATTGTATTTTTATATTAGATTTTGTGAATTTTATAGATTTTTGTATTATCTGTCTCGATTT
>JAOXYD010000136.1:28130520-28149869 GCA_028565735.1 Pinacopodium congolense | reverse complement strand
ACCCATTGAAATTCGTTCAAGTAATTCGTAACATAACTACCTTCCTTATATTTCAACTGTACTAATTTTGTCAGATAAAATAATTTATTATTACCATTCTTTGAAGCATATAATTCCTTAAGTTTATTCTACAATGTTCTCGCATGTGTCTCACTACAAATATGATTGTACATATTATCCTTAATAAATTGCCTAATAAAATCACATATCTGCTCATGTTCAAAAATCCACGTCTCATTAGATTTTGTCTTCCAATTTTGTAGTAGCCAATACTGGCAGATGCAATTTTATCACAAATAGAAGATCATTTATCTTTTTCCTCTATATGTAGTAATTTTTTCTATTCAAACTTGTAATTTTGCTAAACTTTTCCTCCATAGCTAAGCCTCGTAATTAACTGAAAATAACTCTAATACTAGTTATTAGGAGAATAATGCCAATAATAATATTATCATAGGGGAATAACATAAATAATTCTCTAAAAAACATATCAAGTATGGCAGGCCTAAAAATAATTTATTCTTAAATGCACAATAATATGTGAAGAAAGTAATCGCACGAGACACCAGAATTTTTTAATTAGGAAAACTACCTTAAAATCGATGAGTAAAAACTACGGGTGTAAACCAATAAATCATCCACTACGTAAAATAATGAGTACAATAATCAATATTCCATACTCAATAAATATGGGTAATAACAACAAAATACTAATAAGAGGGGGTAGAAAATGTCAGACCCAAGATATAACTCAAATGAACTTTAAGATCAAAATACACTTTAATCTTGGTAAGACAGAACAACTTCTTGAATCTCACACCTTTCTTACTTTTCTTTTCTTTTTGGTGTCTCTTTTTTAGCTTACGGTGCTCTCATTACTTAGCTCTCCATTTGCATACATACATACATATATATATATAGCTAAACAAAGCCTACAATAGTTGAAAAAGATACACAGTTTTAACAAGAAAAGAAGATGAAAAACAAAGTTGGAAAGAAGACCAAATCCACCAAAAATGAAGTTGAAAACTGCAACAAGAAAACAACACAGAAAGATCACCATCACTGCAAAACAAAAAAAACATCATCTTTGTTTATGAATTGAGCCATTATCTTTGACTCCTAAAAAAGTAGCATGACTCCATCACTAATCATCTACAAATAGCTAGTCACCATTGCAGACTTCTAGAGCCCAAAATAAATCGCTGATTCATTGAAGCATGTAGAGTAAATTCTTATGGACTGAGGGAAAATGATGAGTATATCCTAAATATAATGCCTCATGGGAATAGCATGATTAGAAGGGGCTTATAGTTTTATGCTTATTAGAATGGCGTTGTTTTTGTTGTAAAAAATGTTAATCGAAGGTTTTAGCTTCTAATTCCCATTGGTTTGGTACAATTTATAGAATCAAATGAAGGGCCTAAGATGAAGGGTCTGAGAGTGCACCTTCCATTAGCTGGTGATAAAATGACTGGTTCCGTTCCTTTTAGTATCAATGAGTTGCAATATTTAATAGTAGTAGCTGTTTTGACAGAATTTTGTCTTCTTAGTAATCTATATGCATGTTTTTATCAAGTTTTTTTTTCTCCCATAGGTCTTCAAAAAATGACTAATGTAGTTTAAAACTATTTTTTTCACCATCTAGTCAGATACAAAGTAATGCAGACAGTACTTTTAGTTTAATTGAAATAGTCAGCTTGTACTTCTACACCATAAAGTGGAGGCAAATTAAAGGTTGAAAATTGCAAACAAGAAAAACTGTTGAAATTAATTCAAAATTTGAATTATTTTTTACAAAGTCTTTATATAGATAGTTAATAATTCTTAAATTTTATAAATATTCTATTTGATTTAGTTTATTTAGTATCATATATTTTTTATTTAATTTGTTTAAATTTATTAGTATTTTAAAGCCTATTTAAAGACATGATTTTTACTTTTATTAACGAAGACATTTACACTATTTTTCTCTCATAGCCTTCTTTTTTCTTATCATATTTTTATGTATTTTAATCCACCCCAAATTCTCAACGTGATATCAGAGACCTCATCGATCTTAAAAGATTTGAGAGTAAGTTTGATCTATTAAAATAAAATATAAAGAGTTGATTGAAGAAGGGAATTGCTTCAACAATAGAAAGTTGATGAGAAAGTGTATCAACAAAATTGATGAGAAGTGCAACAAGAAGATTGTTTTTTTGGAAAGAAGTGCTCTAATAACTGAAAGTTGGTGAGAAGTGCATCAACAAATGTGGATAGTGATGAGAAGTGCATTATGTGTTGAAGAGAAATGCTTCACAAATTTGAAGATACGGAGAGAAGTGCTTATGAAATTTTAATTTTAATTTTTTAAAATTTTGAATTAAGGGAGAGTGTTGAAAATAATTTAAATTTTGAATTATCTTTAACCAAGTCTTTAGATAGATAGTTGATAATTCTTAGATTTTATAAATATTCTGTTTGTTTTTGTTTATTCAGTATCATATTTTTTATTTAATTTATTTAAATTTATTAGTATTTTAAAATCTATTTAAAGACTTGTTATTTCACTTTTATTAACGAAGACATTTACATTTTATTTTTTTCTCGTAACCTTCTTTTCTTTTATTTTATTTCTATGTATTTTACTCCACCTCAAATTTCCAACAAAAGCACAGAAAGTAGCCACTTCTAACACCAGGAGTTATAAGAATTTAGTTATGGGTTTTGACAATGGTTACAGAAATTTTGAAGGATGAGTTCCAAGATAGATTAAAGAAAATAGAAAAAGGTGGATTACGAAAAATAGGATGTATTTGGATTTTTGAAGAATTTGGTGGTCTAAATGTCTAATTAATATACATCATATAAAATGAGATCCACATACTTAATTTTGAATTTCCACATCATTTTTCCATGAACAAAGATTAATAATGGAAGTACTGTATTGAATTGAAGTATTGAGATAAAAGTTTTGAAATTTTTAATTAAAATTTTTTTCAAAATTAAAGAACTAAAAGTATAATTTTCCTTGGAAAAAAAACAAAATAAAAAGAGAGTATATAATTTTCTTCACACGAAAACAAAAGAAAAGACATGTCATATCCAACTACTCAATATCTCAGATAGAGCTAGTAACAAGGAGATGGGCCATGCATCTCCTTCCACAATTTCTATACGCAAAAGGATGCATTATCACATTAATCCATTTAACTCTTAAAAAGATATGTGATTAGAGTAAATGAAATGCTGATATAATCATGTTAGTAGACATCTCGTTTGTTTTAAATTATCAAAAAGATGCATTTTTATT
Organism: Pinacopodium congolense; assembly: GCA_028565735.1. Lineage (NCBI taxonomy): Eukaryota > Viridiplantae > Streptophyta > Magnoliopsida > Malpighiales > Erythroxylaceae > Pinacopodium > Pinacopodium congolense. The sequence goes on along the minus strand of JAOXYD010000136.1, from coordinate 28,146,574 downwards.
GTTAAGTTAACAATTCTATCATATTATATTAGAAGAGACATTGGATTACATTTTTTAAAAGAAGTTGAATGCTCAAATTAAAAAAATAATAAAAGTACAGTATGTGATCTAATTTCAAGTTAAGATTTCGAGTGTAAATTTGTTTTCAATAGAAACAAAAAATCTTTACGAAGTTATTTGAAACTAACCTTTAGGTCGCATTTACTATACTAAGAAGTATATAATTTAACATAACGATTAGGTTGTAAACTTAAGCTAAAATTGATCAGGGTGTAAGTTTAATAAAAATTAATTAAGAGAAAAGGTGTTTTACAATAATAAAAAATTAAAAAAAACATTAATTAATGGTTCTATTCTAAAACATTCAATGCACATGTCAAATAGGAAAAGTGAAAGTGAAAGAAGCCAAAACAAACTAAATGATCAAATTAGATCTAATTGAAACGGAAACCAAAAGAGAATATAAGGTCTAAGCAAGAACAAGATTCTCTTTGCTTGCTATATTGCATTTAAGATTGTTGTTAACAAAGGTTAACTACGGGAATGTAATAATTTTAAAATTGTCATATTATTATTACAAATTGAAAGTGATGATATGCTTTTTTTTAAAACTAAGTATATAATATATAATATTTTGAACAAGCGATTATTGATGTGATAAGATTATGAATGCCAAAAACTTTGTTGAGTGAGAATAATGTGAATAATTATATTATTTGTAAGTTTACTAACTAGATCAACGATCCTTGACAATAATTCTATGTCTATTTATTCAATAGCTAGTTTCCTACATGTTTTAAAAGCTCTTCCTTAAATCGAGCAAGCGTGATGCTGTTGTATTCTTGGTAATTTGTTTTGAAGAAATACATATTCTTTGTTATTATGTTCTTTTGGGATTTATTTCAGTTAAGATTTGAACTCTGCCTTCAAGAATAAATACATTAGTACAATAGATTTGTCTTCTTTTTTCTTTTTTTTTTTCTTATATAGTATCTCATGTTTAGTCTGTGAAAAATGAAAAGTCACTATTAAAGATGGCATTTGATAAAATGCAATGTGTGGATAACATAATCCACTATTACATAACACCATGTATTATTTTCTTTAATTTGCACCAAAAACTATAGCAAAATAGAAAATTTATGGTATCATGTCTAGGATTATGCCTCATAATATGTAGTTTCACTTATGTGAAAAATTATTATATTACATTTTCTATTTCATTACACCCCCTGTTTCAATATTCCTACTTATGGTCATTTAAATGCGGTACTCATTCTATATTTTTTCAAAAAAGCGAATTACATGTTCTTTTGGATTATCATTCCAAGTAAAAAGTTATTCAAATTATTCTTTATACATCAACCAACAGTTAAAGGCACATAGAGACAATTTAAATAATTTGACATGAAATGATTCTTAAAGATTATTACAAAAGGCCACCAAACATTTTCCTTTCTTACATCAAAAGTCGGCGTACGGCAATTCTTGCATGTGTTTCATTCATTCTCTGAGAGGCAAATTTCTGCCAGCTCAGAAATGTCTTGTCTTTTCAGTTTCATCTTACAAAAAACTCAGGCTCCGTACGTCAGTTTCCCAAGAACTAACTTGTATTTACCAATAACAAAACTCGGTGGCTTTCGTGCAGTGCTCATTATTCTCAAGCTCTGTCGTAACAGGTCCAATTCTCGTGCCCTTTTGAACGCTTCTTTTTCTGCAAAAGCTAACTGAGCTTTCAGATCTTCAATCATTCTCTCCTTAACCTTCACTTCCGTCTTTAGCTCTTCTATCATTTTCTCTTCCTCTGCCCTCCACTTTAATCCATCCCCTGACACAACAATATACAACTTAGATTCCTCTATCCTCAATGATAAAAAGATGGTACATTGATAAAGACCAGTAAAGAATATGCCATTGCCATTATTATTAATTGTTAGTACTATTTTGGCTTCTGGTGGCACTTTCATGCATGTGTTAGTGAAAAGAAAGATTTCAGAGGAACTTACCAGGATGAGTCTTCAGAATCAGATCATCAAGCTCGGTCTTTATGGCGAGATAAAGCCTCTTCCACTTCTCTACCGTCTCGTCTCGCCACCATGCGCTCTCCTCCCTCATTTGCTCCACCAAGAACTCGCAACCATTATTAGTTCCAGAGCTTTGTCTTTGATTCACGTCATTGCGAAATTTCCCTCCGTTCACGCCTCTAATCTTCTCTTCCTTCTTTTCCAGCATCTTTCTCAGCCTCTTCACTTCCTCCTTAAATCTCTTCCTCTCTTCCTTCCATTCCGCTTCTTTGAATGCATAACACACCATGTCTCTCTCGTACCCTTTGCTCTCTCTCTCTCTTTCACGCATCACTCCCTTCATTTCCTCCTCCAGAAGCATAACCTTCCCAGCCAAACCTCTAGTAATTTGTTCCCCATGTACGTCGCCACTGTTGTTCTTGCAACCGAAACAAGCCATTCCTGTATTTTCTTTAAGCGGGTTGTGGTAATTATTATTATTTGTTATGGAGTTTGACGAACAGTTAATAATAATGAGAGAAGAAGGGAAGAGATATGGTGGGGTTTTGGGTTAGAAGAGAAGTGTGTGAATGACATAAATTGGTAGCAGAGAAAGAGAGAGAGCCAGGCTCCTCCATCAATGAAGAGCTGTATGACATAAAATAAGGGCATGAGGACCCCCTCTTGAATTATTATTATAGACATGGAAGTGACACGAGATGCCCCCGTGAAGAAGAGACGACTGTCGTCAGTCTATGTGTAAGCGGACAGCGCCTATCAAAACTTAAATCACCGTTTTTAAGGAAACATTAAATTAGTCTGTTTAAAACTCCTAAATACTATTTAGAAATTTTATTTTTGAATTCCTTAATTTGATAAGACCTTAAAAATAATTAAGAAGTAGGGAGAATTCGTACTATATTAAAAAGCTATAATAATTATTTTAATCAAATTTATTTTTAATTTTATATTATTAATTTATCAGATTTATAATATATAAGTTTTCGAACACTGATTGCAAGGTAGACCCGTTATGAAAAAAAGAAAAAGAAAATAGATGCCAACTTTTAAATAGTGATGTGATAGTCATATATACTGTTTTTTTGGTTTGGTGTAAAGATTTTGGAAGCATATAGACTTCTCAATCATTATATTAGCCCTTGATAAAAGCCTCAGTTTACCACTCTTATCCTGCTAAAATGGATAAAATAGACCACGAATCTTTCCATTTCATTTGAGTGTATCTTTTTTTAACCCTACTTAAAATTTTTAAAAAATCTTCTTATCTACTTTAACGTTAGAAAATATTCCTTATTGCTCTCGACAGTATAAATTAACTAACATATAGAGTAAGTAATATGACAAAAAATATATAAGTACTAGAAGCCCCTCTCATATAGAATAGTTTTCTAATGGGTCATTTGATTTAGTTTTTAATTGTGATTTTTAGTTGTGATTGTTAAATATTTATATTGAATTTTGTGTATTTTTATAAATTTTTGTATTATATTTCTCGATTTTTGAATTGTATTAATGTGTTATTTTTTATTTTTATATTTAAAAAAACTAAAAACCAAAACTAAATTTTGCAACTGATCCGAACAGCCCCTAAGAAATGATTAAAATTCACTTTAGCATCTGTAGAGTATAATGGTGGATTCAATCTCTTATTAACATCTTATTTATTATCTAAAACAGCTTTGAGCTTATAGATGGTCAATAACATAATATTGAGTATGATTGGTATCATTTATCAAAGAAAAAATCTTAATAATTTTAAAAGTAATAATCATATTAAAAATTTTGGGTATATAGAACTTGCTAAAAGAGAATTGAAGAAGAATTGATCATTTTTTATGTTCTCTAATAAATAATCCAACTGATTGTAAAACAAATATTTAATAGTCATACTTACTTTTTGTCTATGTAGAATATAAACTTTAAAAGTTCAAATATACATAGTTCATGTTATAGATCTTAATTTATTCTTTTTTTAAATGAAAAATTCCGTCGCTATTCTTTGGTATTTAGTTAAACTATCTCAAGAGGAACTTAAATCCATTTTAGAAAGAAAGAATATAGAACCAGAAATACCTTAATGCTCCCGCAATATTTTGCTTATTTAAGTCGCATGTGTAAGATATGACTTTATATCAATTATTGCTGTCCTTGTACTAAGTACTAACCCACTAACTTTCTAACTATGGCTTCACTATTCATTTCATTTCGAGCTAATTAATTTGTTATTTGGATGTAGCAGAAGGCATTGCAGCATATCTCTACACAACAAAAACTCACGTAGAAAAATTTAGGGCTTGTTTGGTATGGCTTTGATTTTTTGTTTTGATTTTTTATTTTGTTAAATATAAAAATTTAAAAAGATAACACACTAATATAACACAAAAATCAAATATAAAATAAAAAAATTAATATAAATATATAAAAACTACAGTTAAAAACTACAACCAATAACAATATCAAACAACCCCTTATTTTTCGCTAATTTCTTTCCTCGCTATCAATCAATTTGTCTCATAATTTAAAAAACCCTGATTCATTAAATTTTCAATTTGAGAAATAAAGGTTGAATTAATTTGGAACTCCCTCATCGCATTTAAATCTAATATTTAGTTGAAATTTTTTTTCAAGGGGCTAACTTTACCACTTGGACCATCCTGTCATAGCAACATAATGCAAATTTTTTGGACACCAACAAACAAAATCAGAGGATCTTACAGTGGAACCAACAACACGGGGGATTTTAGTATTAGGTTTTGTATTCTTGTTTTTTCAAATGTAAAAATCGAAAAAAGCAGTATAAAAATAAAAATAAGACTACGTTAATACAGTACAAAAATAAAAAAAATAGCACAAAAACTAAAAATAACACACAAAAATTAATACAAAAATATAAAAATTACAACTAAAAATTAAATGTAGCAACAATACCGAACGACAAGAAATAGAATACAAAGTCACTTCACTCAGAAGAAGCATATGCGACCTTTTCTGCATTATTCCAGGTAAAGACCAGTTGATAGATAGATAGATAGTAAGCATCGAACAAAATTTCCATTCTGCGTAGAGCATCTGCAAACATTGTATATCGATCAATGGTTTTATGTCTTCGGATTCCCTGCCTGAAAGAGACTTGCAGTTATAGTACTTTGGAATTTACACAACATTGGTATACATTGCTGGCTCAGAGGGAGGGTCCATTCTCATTAATTTTGTCTCTTATTTACGCTAGCTAATATAAATCTCATGTGCCCTTTTGATACTTATCTTCTTTCCCTTGTAGCTACAAGATATTTGTGAGATAGCCTATGAAATAGAATTATTATGATGGATTACTAGGAACTAAGAACTAACATTTGCATGAGCTATTATACATCATATATGGTGTAGAAAATTGAAAAAATGCAGCAATTAACTTTATAACCTAAATTCCAGAGTTCTGTTGATAAATATACTATAAATAAGACGCTGACAATTCAGTATTGATATAACTTTTACAGATCATGGTGTTAATTACCAAGAAAGTTGACTTAATAAATCAGTGGATTAATTTGATTTCTGCGGTTCAAATTTCAGATAAAGATGAATAGGGAAGATAATTAATTACTTAATTCCTTTTAGATGATGCATATAATTCAGCAGGACAACGTCTTTTATTGAAAAGAAAAATAAGAGATTTTCTTGTAGACAAGGAACTGTCAAACAGTGAATATGGTTGGTAGAAATTGACTTGTATGTAGTACGTCTTTTAGCATAATTATTGATTTGTCAATGTTGTGGCATCGGATATATACAAAACAAAAGTTAGATTGGTGACAATATATACTTATTATATACATACAAAGTCGTTTTGAATCTGAAACATTATAGTCCCACGAATTCCTTTCACGAGTATAAACACTTATGTCTAAACGATGGAATAAATCATCACAAATTCTATTAATTATGTATCCTTCGAAGATATTTTAGTCTTTTAAAATAATTTATCCTACACCTTTTTGTTCTAAATTTCACTTCGTTATAATTATTCTACATATCATTGTTTAGAATATAGTCAGTTGTCAAAAAAAAAAAATAGATATGCATGAAAGAACAGTCTTAACATATAAACATGCATTGAATACTATAGGGATTCATATCCTAGTTTTCCAATTTCATGTTCACTCACTTCTGACAAGAATATGCATAATTTCTTCAATCTTCATACTCGATAAATACTAATGTGCGACCAACATATTTTAACAGCTCATTGTCCTATGCCAATTAGAAGTATAGAATCAATTTTAAAGTATGCTTGGCATGACTACTTATCACGTGCATCCCCTTTTGAATCTCATCATAGTAATATGAACTCTAATTGCAATTATAATGATAAAAAAAAATTAGAACTCTCAATTCTATTGAATTGGACTTTCTTTCTTTTCCAAAATGCCCTACTAAATCAATATTCATTTACATGCCCTACAACATAACCTCATGGATCCTCAAACGCAATAAATTAATATCTTATATTAACCTTATTGGTCAAATGGCCCATATGACATGACAATCACGGAAATTGATAAGCATCATATTCATGATAGTCATGTCTTATATTTCTTTGGAAGAAGTCATGTCTTATATCATCTTATGACAACTGCTGAAGAGCCCAAGGAAATCTGCAAAAAAACATAAGTAATGTCCATTGTCCTAGTTGACACTAAACAAGTACAGAGCATGAAGCACTACAAAGTCGCTTCCAACGCTCCTTGTATGTATAGCAAAGCACATATCCAGCTACAATTGTTGCCCATACAAAATGCATTCTTATTTTCCTTTGTCAAAAAATAACCATAGGTATTATCAATTAATCAGAAGTCTTTGACACTCACTTCTAATCTGTAATACAAAAAGAATGGATGGTACAATTCACGCGGAATATACAGATTGTGCCTCAGTTGCACACCAAAAAAGGTAGGGATGAAACAAATATGATGCCCACTGCACTTCAGATTGACGGGCAGTTGGACTGACAGATTAAAGAAGCTTGCTGGTTCTTCGTCTAGATGGCCCTCCAGGAAAGAGCTTCATGATCCACCCTAGAACCCTTTCCACCACCTATATCCACAAGAAAATATAGTCTCAGCAACCAGCAACATGGAAGGTTGGTAAATCAGTTCGGGTTTATTTACTGCAAGCATGCATAAAGGATTATTCACAAAGAGCATGCATGGATGTAAATTAAATAAGTTGGCTTGATTCATGTAGTACACAGAAATTGGATGACATGATGGCTGCAACAAAAGAAGATTTGATGCAACAAGGTGAACTCAGCACCCCTTGCAATAGTAAGGAAGGATACTATATCTAAAACAAACGGAGGAGCAGGAAATGAACTGATAAAGAAATGAGGCCCATATTCAAGCTCCCAATACAAAACCCATGAGGTAGACCAGCAGCTATTCCTGGTCAGACATCTAACATCAAGGAACTTAGAAATCATGGAAGCTACCTAAACTAGTAACTAGAGGACCATCAAATAACAATAAATACACCTAAAATATTATTGCAGACATACACGCATGCACACTGTAATTATGAATTGCTGTAGGGATATGGGAGGAGGGTCCAAATAACTTCAATAAATCCAACAGGATATAATGTTTTAGTAGTCATGGAAATACTTTATTTCTACTGCAGCACAACTGAACATTATTCTAATGCTAAATAGATATAGTACTGATGCCGGGTCACATATCCCACCTCATCACCTTCATCCGCATACATGGTGTTCTCCTGAATGGTAAGAGAATCAGGCAATCTTGTCAGGATACTCCCACTGGCCATGTTTTGCGCAGTCAAGAGCTCCAACCTTTGAGTTTGAGCCTCAAGTTTATGAGATAACTCCTTGTTCAAATCCTTCAGTTTTATGGAAAAAAAAAAACCCGAGTTTTGTAAGAAATATCATTGATCAGTCAGCAACAATAGATAAATCAAAACATGTCATCCACTAGACTGCACAATGACTAAACCTCATTCAGGTATTGATACTCTCATGACCTAATGATGCTATCACAACCTTATGTAGGATTGTTTTCCAGAATCTATTAGAACATAAAAGGATTCAGCCATGGTGTGTTGGAGTTGTTGAAGAGACATATCAAATGAAAAAACAATCTTCATTTGCAAACAGTGCATTATTTGGTACACTTGCAAGCATATCATCGTAATTTTCTTCCTGTTTGCAAAAATGACCATAATGTTCTTCCCATTATCATCACCAAAGCATTCGATCTCTAAGATTAATGATTTAAAAGGCAAATACAACTTCTTTGCCAATCTTCTGCTGGATGATTTGTTTTTAAAGCTACCTTGTAATGGTAGCAAAGATTGTAAAACCAAACTTCCGAAAGCAGAAACTTTTATCAAAATATGGAGAACAAATATTTGCAATTATCTTGAGCAGCATATGGTCAGTGGCAGAAAATGCAATCGAAGATGAAAGAATCACAATAAGCTTGATGCAATATCAGCAGAACACGATGAGAAGAAATGTCATGAGCGTAGTGCAAATCAATAAGCATACCCCTCTTTATTCTTTGACTTAAGCTCAACACATGAGTCAAACAAATTGACTCCGGTTTATTACCAGCAGTCTGCTTATTGTTCTAAACCCGATAGTGGCAACTAAACACGAGGGTTATGCTTGTTAAGGCATAGGTGATAAGAATTAAAAATCCAGCAGATATAGCAGGTACATGAATAAGATATCAGGGTGATGGAAGTATGATGTAGATTACTGCAGTACATCTGAATTAATAAATTGTATGCTTATCATGCCCTGCATTAAGATGATACAGAAGACTAACATAATGACAAACTTCTTATTGAGATCATTTCAGATTAGATTGTTACTGTAAGCTTGGAGCACTGTGAAGACTTGGATGCCAATGCTTGAATCAACTCTTCTTTTTCCACTGCTAACTGAACAGACAAGGTCCATCGTCCAACATGATTATGTTCCATAAACCAAGAGTTATTTTCACTTTTCCTTAAAAGAACAAGAACAAGTGACCAAATAGATGAAAGAGAAAAAACTAAGCAAGCTTTCATCAAGAAAGGGCAGGCACCTCAGAAATTAGGGTATTGATCTTCTGAATCATTATCAATTGCTCTGGAGGTATATAGACAGAAGAAATTTCTCCGTCTGGCCCTTCACTTTCAGGTAATGTAGGATAACTGGGGGCATCACCTGATACACCAGCATGAGGTTCCATGTTGGAAGCATCTGGGTCAGTGCCTGGGGTTTTCACCAAAGTTAAAAAACATGAAATCAGAAATAAATGAAAACAATTTAAAAGGGAACCATAAACAGAGTCCAGTCGGTAAGTATGCATAAATGGACAGAAACAAAAACCTATTGTAGTTCCATTTTACAGAGGAGCAATGAACTTTGTGTCCTAATTTTTTATGGTAAAATCTCATTCATATACGTAATAACTACCATTGAGTTTTAATGAAAATTAAAGCTTTAGATTTGGACTAGTGTTTTGCAACATACTTAACCACCAGCCTGCACTCCATAATGCTCTGCAACAAAGCTATTCTCTCTGAGGAGAATGTAGGCAAAATCTTGCACATAGAAATTAAGCCAAATTCAAATCAAAGAGCTTAACTTACGTAAATCTTCAGTAGATGTTGACACATCTTTTCTGTTAATAGGACTCCTATCATCTGCAGACTTTCCACTTGCTGAAGCCTTTCGTAACTTAGACTGCAAGAGTTTCTTCTCTGCATCATAAAGAGAAGAAGTAAATTGAAGTCAGACAATCAAAAGCATATCTAGTAACTATCATCAGCTTCAACACCTGCTGTACATATAAACTTGACTAACATAAACCAAGCTAAAGCATCTCCAATATTACAACCATCTTCATCTTAATATGACAACAATAAGCCTACTTTTAGAAGCTGCATGCTCCTACAAACAAATTTATCCATTCCAGTGAATCAACTGATTATGCATTTTAGTTTGCATCCCAAAATAAAATCAATTTTTATCAGAAAACTTCATAAAATAACAAGAATGATGTGGGCACTACATCCAAACATAAGATGATTGTCATTCAACCTAACAAGTACATAACCAGAGTCTCTGAATCAGGAAAGTGTTAGACATAGAAGTTCTTCAATAAGGAAAAAGCTCGTGCTAAAATTATTGAATTACTTAGAGACAAGTGTAGCTAAAATTATCAATTCCAAGAAACTCTGTAAATTTTCCATCTGATCACAGATGATAATGGAGTCCCCATACTAGGCTTTAGTAATGATTAAAGAAAATGTCCCAAGAAAATAGGCCATTAATTAAACTATAAGTTATTCCCTAGAAGGATGTTTTAGTTCAAATTCATGGTTATCAACCTCCTACTGGTTTTTATTAATGGCACTTACATGGGTTTCTTGTGAAAAGGTCAGGAAAACAATGCAAAACAAACTTCATTTCTTTCACTTCGGATTAAGGTGGCTTAAAGAATCCTATGCGAACATGAAAGACAACGTAATGTGCCCCAAGTTCCTAGCTGTCATATTTTTAGGAGAAAAAAGAAGCGAATAAGCAAAGCAAGGTTACAAACAATGTAATGTTGGCTCATGCACATGCAAACAAAATTCATTAGCAAGTTACAAGGATCAAAAGAAAAACTTTATCATCTGAACTTTTGCAGCACTCTAAACAGACCTGCCTCTATCTTTTTTTTTCCCCTGTCAACCCATCTTCCATAATAGGTGAATAAATCAATTAATGAACATCAGCATAAACAAAGAAACAGTGAGTACAAGGAAACAATATCCTGAGATCATCATATCTATTCAATAATAAGCAGTGAGAACTTCCTTTTACGTTGTGCATTACGAACACTAAGACATTTTTTTTACAATGAAATTAAAATCTTAAAAAATTAAAGTGTCACAGGAAATCATAAAATATGTATACCTTCTTGAAGGGCATCAACTGTTGACTGCAAGTCCTGACGGTCCTTTTCTAAGCTCAACATTTTCTTTCTGCAAAACTCAGTAGCAATTGCCAATGTCCAACATTATTGAATGTGATGCAGGATTACAAGAAAAATTGAATTGTCCATAAAAGAGAAAAAACATAAAGCAATGTGTAGAAATCACCATTTTAATGTATCAAAATAACTTCTGTGTCTCATCTAATTCCCACGATCTATCGATAGTCTAATACTGGCCTAACACTAGTCAATTAAATGAAAGATAGACATCTTTATGAGCTCTATTACTCAATTAGTACACAACTATTGCTTGACTGATTTAATTTTATAAAAAAAACTTGTGCCACTGTGCCAATATTTTGTTCATAAGCTTAGTGCAAAAATGCTAAATCTCATTCATGCAATATATCGTATTTTTTCAGCATACAAACTCATCATGAACAGATATGAAATAAAAACTACCTGCACAATTGAATCTCAGCATGTGCATTCTCCAACTCCCTCTCCAGCTTTAGCTCATTAGACCTCAGTCGTAGTGCCTAGAAGAAATTAGTTGTAGGTTGACTTCACGGGGACAAAAAACAGTAGCCAATGCCAATAGTACTGAAGCATGATGCTGGTGCATATCAAACCAAGTGACATGGATTTCATAGTAGTTATAGAACACTTAAAAGAACAGCAAACAGAGCAAACCCACTAAAGGCCATCACAATAATTTGCTACTAAATTATCAGATTAATGTAAAGAACAGCCTTTCAAATTCTTGAATGCAACATTGCCCCACTGGTTTGGCTGTTCCAGTACTCAAATTTCCCCTTTGGCAGGCCATGAGATGAATTTCACCTATTAATTTCCTATATAATCAAAGCTACCAACCCTCAAACGCATGACCGTTCATCACCTATTAATTTCCTATATAATCAAAGCTACCAACCCTCAAACAAATGACCATAGGCAAGCTCAATCAATAAGGTGTATAGCAATCAAGGCAGCTGATAGCAAGGTCCATAGATAATGCTTTTCACTAATGAAAAGGTACACAAAAGCCACTTTATGCACGTACAAAGTCATTTAGCATGCAAAAAACAAGAAGAAAAAATCGAGAAAGGAAAAAGAATAAGGTTCTAAAACAAATTAATGGAAAGGAAAACTTCAAATCAAGTATACCAAGAAAATCCATACCTTCTCTTCCAAGCCAATAACCTCAGAGGCCAATAACTTTGCCCGTTCATCAGCAGCATTACATTCCAGCTGAGCATTTCCATATTCAACTTTTACTGACTCGAGTTCTGCCTGCTCAGACAAATGGGTAGCATAAAATAGGAGCATCCAAGCAGAAAAATTAATGGAAAATAATCAAGCCATTAAACAACTTGTAAAAGCACGGGATATAATTATAGGCAAATGAGACTATGGTTATCAGGTTAAGTATAAAAAGATAGTAAAGCCATGACTTTAGGTGAAATAATAAACATATTGACCACAATATTATTTTTGTTTTTATAACTAACCTAATTATGTGGTAGACCTTCATATTATTTACTGTTTCTGAATTTAGTGCGCTTTTTCTAATTTTAACAAGTTCTTTATTTTAGATTATTATATAACAAAAGCATATCGTCGCAATTAAAATATATATAGAACATGAGAGAGCACTTAAATTTTTTTAATAGAACTGTAAATATTGATACCGTCAATTATATGTGGCATGCAGAATGATTTACAAAGAAAAAGTGGAACATATTCAATCAAGATATATAATATTTTCGTAATTCTCTTTTTTTACCCAATATTCTTATCAGTGTAAGTGGAGATAATTAACATGCAACAAATGTTAATGAAAAGTTATCAAAGAGCTGATATCTTATTTAAACTTTATAAAAAAAACCTAAATTTATTGGACAACATTATTAACCTCCAAAAAAATTGAAATTTTTCTCAAAGAACATCCCAGAAGACATTTCATAAATATATTTGATTCATATTACAGGATTTTGTTCTGTTTTTATAACAGGAATTAAGAGATAATATTTTTAAAAAATGATTGGTGGTTTCAATAGAAAATATTTTCTGAAAAGCATACTGCTTTATAGGCTATTCTGGAAAGCACCTTAAACTGCTCTCTGTTTTCACATTAGATGAAAGTAACGATGAAAACTCAGCTTTTTTATTTGTTCCTTAAAAAAACTTATCATAATTTTTTCAGAAAACATCTTTTTATGTTTTGCTTACCAAAATCATGCTTAGCAATCAGATAATAGAAAATGGACAATCTTTTACAAAAATGAAGACGGAAAATGCTTCCTTCTAATGAAGAAAGCATTCTCATTGAATTTTCAATTAAAAATAAGTATGCAACTTTTATTAAGGTTTAAAGATTAAAATATAATATATTGCACGATGTTCAAGTACAATAAAGGTTCAAATGCTAGTTCAAACAAATGTGCATGAAATCAAAATTTTCTTTTTTATTTTTCCTTTGTTTCTTCCTTCAGTAAGATTCACAACATTAATACAAGTTCACTTGCATCCCAAAAAATGCGAACAAATACACTTGTGATGTAAGTTCTACCAACCAGTAGAAAAGCAGGTGAACTGACATCCATTCATGAAAAGCTTTGGCCAGAAGACGACTGTGAACTCACCAGATAGGTCTTGATTTCCTCTTGGAGCCTATCCATGTCGGCATTTAGTTGGTTGACAACACTTCTCTGGTGAAGCAACAACAGAAACAAAGATCAGAATAAAAATGAAATTGTGTGTTTGTCATAGAAAATCCATGTGTCAAAATGTTTGGCATGATGAAGATTAGTCCAGAACTTGCATTTGAGGTATATTAAGAACCTTAATGAGTTTTTAATCCAATGTAGAGTTGTAATACCACAAGAATAAGTCCTGACAGCCAACCTGTTGGTTATAATTGTCTGTCAATGAGGAATTTTCTCCAGCCAAGGACTCTGATAAAGCACGTGAAGCTTCTAGAGCTCGTTGCAAAGAAAACTTTTCTTGTGTCAAATCTTCAATATGCTTCATTCAAGTTCCACAGCAACAGAGATCAAATCAATGGGATGTACTTAAGGAAAGAGGCTTGATCCCAAGTTAACAGTGAAAGTAACAAGCAGAAGTAACACTAATCATGACAATTTCACAGAAGAAACGACTTGAACCACTTAAAGCACTTATAAAGGAGATAAAGAAGACCCTAGTGATAATATTCAGCAGTTTTCAACTGTTCCTGACAGGCCATCAGGAAAATTAACGATGTAAAGTGGCAATGTTTCCAAAGAACTGATCCCTAAATGCCAAACCTTTGAGCCAACCTCCAAAGCCCCACTAACATATAACGCCAGTACATATTACAGGTAACTTTTCACCTGATTTCATAGAACCCTGCCCAATATACCCCAAGTATCAATAATAGCAAGGGAAATCGACTTTGTCATTCAGATAATCATGAGTATACAAATTGCAAAGACCGAGTGATGAATTTCAGTTGGATCCAGTTAATCAGTATCAACAGAATGAAGCCACCATCCCTTCAACATCAGTGTATATTTTTCCACAATGATCCGTAAGTAAAGGCAACAGGAAATTTTTCCCATCCATGTGAGCTAAGTAAACTTTGAGGCCACTTAATGCAATTAAAAGGATCATACCTATCACCAACATGTATATTTACCAAACGTTTGACAGAAATTTAGGAGTAAAGCATGCCTCATGAGAATAATCACCACAAAAAGAAAAGATCATACCTGTTCCAAGGCCGCAAAATCTTCATTTTCTTTAGGTAAATGGAACTCCAATCTTTCCTCTACAAGGTTCTCACTGGAATTTGGCCATGGTTTATTAATACCATTAAGTGAAGAAACTGAATGGTTAATCGAATTCTCAATTGCACTAGGCACACTTGAAGGTTGAGAATTCATGTAAGGTCCCGGAGCTCCATTATCTATCGATGGCTTTTCTGAAGCAGATAACCCTATGTCATTGGATGCTGAAAAGTTTGGAATATAAGATTTCTTATTTGGTTCAGGTTGTTGGAAAGGGGTCCCAACAGAACCCCTATGTACATTAAGAGAATCCAGGAAAGATGGGCGTGATCTTCTAGAGTTGAATTCAGATGAGGCCATATGCTGTGATACATGATTTGAGGAGCTCCAGGCATCTAAATTGTATCCCGTTGATCCAGAAAGCTGTAAAGGTGCATTATTCATATCAGGAAAGCTGCTTAAATTTCTTTCCTCAAGTTTAGAGCTTGTGATATCATTGAAGCGATTCTTGCTGTGATTGTCCTGTTGAACTTCGAAATTGGATCCATTGAAGATGATATGTTGATGACCAGAGGTAACTGCAATGCCCGTGAAACAGGATTATTATTAGCTTGTTTCCCAGAAGGGAGTAGAGAAAACAAGTCTGATAAATCTTGGTTGAAGAAAGAAAGTAAAGTTGGAAATCTTAAATTACGTTCCAAAGATTGGAGGGAGACATACCACCAGCTTCCAAATTCTTGTCATCAGGAGTCTCTCTGTACAGATGAAAGTTGGTAGGCACTGGAGGTGACATTAAAGTATGAGAAGCAGGATTTGAAATTCCAGAATTCTTGAAAGAACTAAGTTTATCCATTGATTGGAACAACTCTGTCCCAGAAAAACTAGAATGGCTAGAAATACTTTCATTCAGCTGACCTGTATATGATTCTACACCAGTAGAATGATAAGCCAAACTTCCATAAGTCCTTCCACCCTGGCTATCATTGTATATTCCAGATTCTTTTACCATTTCATTCGTCTTTTGATCATGTTTAATATCAGCTTCTCTTGCAAATTTTGAAGCATCATATTCTTTAAAATACTTGTCATCTGAAAGTCTATGCGATATATGAGCAGTTGCTGAATTATAATCATTTAATATTGATGGATTAGCATCTTTACTGTTTAACGAGGGTTGTCCAACATTCCTCGTAACACTCTCCCAATTTCAAAAGTTGTTTAGTCTATCTATTAATCCTTTAAAACATCAGTTTCTTGGTTCTACAAATGAAGT
>JAOXYD010000136.1:28103072-28124533 GCA_028565735.1 Pinacopodium congolense | reverse complement strand
CATTCTATAGTTAATTTAATTTAGAGTTTTAAATTAATAATTTTTAAGTTATAACTAATTAATTAATTAATTAATTAATTGGAATTAATTATCTAATTGAAATGGTTATTTTAATTATTCTTAATTATGAAAATTTTATCATAATAGTTTTCATTTAAAAAAAAACCCTGTATTTTTCATTTTTTTCAAAAACCTCATGTGTTTTTTATTTTAATCAAACAACTCCTATGTTTTTCATTATTTTCAAACACACCATGTACAATAACTGTCATGTCAGACGCTGCATCACTTGTCACGCCAGCACGATCAACAACCACGCCAACATACTCACCATATCAACGTCATGTCAGTACAGAATAGTTTCAATGGGGTATTTGATAAATTTGTTAAAATATATGTGGGTATTTGCTAAATTATGAAAATATAGGGGGTTAAAAAAGATATTTACTCTAGTTTTTTTTAAAAACCACTTATTTTTAAGACAATGCTTCTGTATTTATAGAATCTAACTACCTCTATGTTGGAGATCGAGTCATGTGTACCCTTACGCCTAGTCACCTCGAGAAATTGAACGTCTAATAATGAAAATCAGGACTAAGCAAATGAAGAAAACTTTTCGATAATTAATCATAAAGTTATAAGAGAAGGGAGATGTTCTTGAAACTCAGGAGGCCTCGCCAAAACTAATCACTTATCTATATATTTGGAAGAAGAGCAAACCTTATAAAGTCAATGCAGCCTAGCAAGAGTTAAGTCCAAGGCCTTATGTGTGGAGGAAGTCATGTTGACCTTGAGAGTATCAATCATATGCTAACCTTGAGAAGTGCATTTTTACATAGAATAAGTTGTTTTTTTTTATTATTACGAGTTCGCAAGGAATAAGTGTAGAGGAATATAAGGTAAAGGCGATTAGAAAAGGGCCTACACATAAGAATACAAACGAAGTTTGAAGTTTTTATAGATTGACTAGTTTTTTATTAAAGATTTATTAAAGATTTTAGTTATGTTACCACTCCATGAAATGAACTTGTTAAGAAGAATATTGCATTTTAAGTGAGATTAAGCACATGAAAAAGTTTTTAACATGTTAAAAGATGAATTAACAAATTCCCCTCTATTGTGTTTGTCTAATTTTGACAAACCTTTTGAGGTTAACTATGATAGATTTAGAATTCGTATAGATGTTGTATTAATCCAATACTTTAAATTAATTGCATATTTTAGTGAGAAGCTTGGAAAGGCAACATTAAACTGTCCTACTCATGATAAAGAGTTATATATATATATATATATATATTAGTTAGAACTTTACAAAATTAGCAGCATTACCTATGACCGAGGGAATTCATTATTCATTATGACCATGAGACTTTAAAATTTATAAAATTTTGAGGTAAACTTAATAAGAGGTGTCTTAATTAATTAGAGTTCACAAAGATATTTTCATATGTGATTAAATATAACAATGGAAAGAAAAGTGTTGTTGTTGATGCATTGTCTACAAGGTAAGCATTACTGACTTCATTGCAAATTAGATTACTTGGCTTTAAGTTTATTAATGAATTGTATACTAGTTATTCAGATTTTAGTCAAGTATGGAATTTTTGTTTTAAGTGTGCATATGGTGAGTAATATAGTTAAGAAGGATATTTATTTAAGAAAGACAAATTTTGTGTCTGCTTTTATGTTTGATACATGAGTTACTAATGAGGAAAACTAATATGGTGGTTTAATGGAATATTTTAGTGTGCAAGAGACATTAGACATATTGCACGAACATTTTTATTGGTTTAATATGAAACAAGATGTGTAATTTGTATGTGATAAATGCCTAACATGTAGGCAAGCAAAAGAGGTAGAATATTATTTATGTTGTTGTTGATAGATTTAGTAGCTTGAGACATTTTATTTCTTGATCTGAAATAAATAATGCAACTTAGATAGCTAATTCATTTGTTAAGGAGAGTGTTCATTTGCATAGTTTGCCTAAAATGGTAGTTAGTGGTAGAGATGCTAAGTTCATAAGTCATTTTTGACGTATTTTGTGGAGTAGATTATGAACAAAATTTTTGCTTTCTAATTTTGTACTTCTTTTATAAAAAAAGGACAAATTGAAGTAGTCAATAGAATACTTAGTACCCTGTTATTTAAGGTTATTTTAAAGAACTTAAAATATTTAGTGAAGTGCTTGTCACATGTTGATTTTGTATAAAATAAAACTATTTATTCTACTCCTGGGTGTTCTCCATTTAAAATTGTGTATGGTAACAACCATTTAAAATTGTATATGGTTTAATTCATTGGCTTTTATGGATATTTTAGATTTTCTTACTAATGAACGAGTTAATTTGGATTTAAAAGGCAGAATTTGTTAGAGATTTGCATACAAAAAGTATGAGTTAATGTAAAATAAAAGAATGAGCAATATGTAAGACAAGCTAATAATAGACACGTGAAGATCATTTTTGAACCTAGTAATTGAGTTTGGATTCATATACAAAAGGAGAGATAACATAAATCTAAATTACAATCTTGTGAAGACAAGTCTTTCCATGTTTGATCGGATCAAAGATAATGCTGTTGAGGTTTAACTATACTATAATTTTGACCAATCTAATCCTAGACCAAACCAAAGACAAGCGCACCTTGTCAACAAGTAGTATAAAATGATAAGAAACTGAGTATCATCTCCTTAGGAATCTAAACATAATAACAAATTAATTAATGTTAATTATTTAAACAAATCCAATTTGATTGATTAATAAAAATAAAAAGCAATTAATTAAAATAAAAATAAAAAACATTCAATCTATACATAAGTTAATGAATTAAGAGTCTAATAAATGATAAACTAGCTAGGAATCGAATTTCCGTGGGTAAAACAAATAAGAAACAATTCGTTGGACAGATTTAAGGTATTTATCACTGAAACAAGATATAACATTGGTCATAAAAATACATTTTTTCTTTTAAACTTAACTTATTTATTTTGTCTAATAAAAAATTAAAATAAAAGACATGAATCACAAGAAGTTTAAACCTAAATTCATTATATTTAAGAACCTTCACAAAAGACTTTAAAGTTAATCAACACCTAAATTCAGTTGTGTCACTAATTAATCTTTCAATAATTAAAAGGCAATGGTCATGAGTCCTTTAATCATCTAAAAATCTAATTAAGATAGTCAATTAAAGAAATATTAGATTAAGCACTTTAACTAGGTAAAAATCTTTCAAATATACAAAACCCATTTAATCATAATCCTTAACTAGTCAAATTAAACACACATAATCAACGACGAAACCAAAGATATTATAATAAAACACACATTCATTGATGAAAACCAAGAGCCAATAAAAAGTAAGATAAAAAGAGAAATATATACAACTAAAATTGGTCTATTTCATTGAGATTCATTCTCCAATCCACCTTGAATGCTCTTGAAGGCTCTAATCTACTTATCTAATGCAAAGAAATAACAAAAGAAAAGAAAATCTAAACCAAATCCTAACTAAAAACAAGAATAAGTTAAAAACTCTCCTCTTAAATCTATTCTAGCCTCCCTTCTCATGTTTCTTTTGTTTTCTTTTAAGGCTGATAGGGTTTAGGGGTGAAATTTACACTTTTTCCTTCAAAATATGGAAAAATGCTTCATAACAATTCCTTCAACCAGGGTTAGATTAACTTTCAACAGCACCGTTTAAGGGTGTCATTAATAGTTTATACTTTGGGCTTCAACAGTAGTTGAATAAGAGAACAACGATATCGTTTAGCAACATGTGACCTGTGGTTGATACTATGTCCCATCATGGTAAATTTGCTTGAATTTGCATCTTTGAGCACTTCTTTATTTCTTTTCCATCTAATTAAGCTTAAATAGCTTTGAACCTGTAATTTAATCAAAAGAGTTTATAAATAAGACAATTTTATAAATATTCAGGGGTGAAAACATACCAAAATATGGTATAAAAACCAATATAAATCATTATTAACAAATACCTACAAGCTAGATTTTCCAAATGAATATGATAATGCGATTGCTACTTTTAATATTATTGATTTATCGTTATATGATGTAGGGGATTCGGTGACAAATCCTTTTGAAGAAGGGGAGACTGATGGAGTTCAGGTCGTGCATGCACCTATATTTAGCCATCATTTTGAGTCACCTTGTGGAATCAAAGGTCCAATAACAAGAACAAGGACTAAGCGAATGAAGGAAGCTCTTTGAGAATTAATCATGGAATTACCAAAGAAGGAAGCTATTCTTAAAACTCAAGAGTGTTGCCAAGACTAATCACTTACCTATATTAGTCTTATCTATATTATTTTGGAAGAAGGACAAGTCTTATAAAGTCAATGTAGCATAGCAAGAGTTAAGTTTGAAGGTTTGGATGCAAAGGGCATCATGTTGAATTGAAGTTAAAAGATAAATTACACGCCACAATTTGAAGGTTTAGGAGCAAAGGACGTCACGTTGAATTGAAATTTGAAAATAAATGTCATTTCCTAATGACATCGTTTTGTTGGCTTGGCCAGCACTGTTCTATTATCCTTACAAATAGAAAATCAAAAGTCACAAACAAAAGCAAAATGACACCTTATAACAACATTGTTTAACTACCTAAAAACCACCAGTTTGGTCTCGGATAAAGACAAAAGAACAATTGCCCTTGATAATGAAGTTGCTTATCCCCTATTCAAGCTATGTTTATGGGTCGTTTGGTATTATTGTTAGTTGTAGTTTTTAATTGTAGTTTTTATATTTTTATATTGATTTTTGTGTGTTGTTTTCAGTTTTTGTATTGTTGTTTTCAGTTTTTGAGTTGTATTAGTGTGTTGTCTTTTTCGATTTCTATGTTATTTTTTTTGATTTCTGTGTTTTAAAAAACAAGAAATCAAAACTTAAAATAAGAATCATACCAAACAACTCCTTATCTATAGAACATTTTGAAACATGATGTTGTTTGAGTTGTAAAAAATTATATCTTTTCTTAAAATAAAAATCATACCAAACAACACCTTAGCTATAAAACATTTTGAAACATGATGTTGTTTTAGTTGTAAAAAATTACAGCTTTACCCTGAGATAATAGTTAGGGTTATAAGGGTCTTATGTTATGTTGAACCATCACTTTTGAATATAATAATATTATTGAATCAATTTGAGAATTATTATTTTTATGAGAATTTTTACCTTCGCTCTTCGTCAAGAATTCTAAAATGATTTTATTATGGCAATTTATGACTATCATTTTTTTCTATAACTCTAGCTTTAATCGATAGGTTTAATCATAGTTTTAAAAATCGGACCGGACCGGCTGGTTTGATCGGATTAACCCGAAATCGATCAGTTTACCGGTTCGGTTACTTTTAAAAACCGTCAGTTTTAAAAACCATAAGGTTAAGGATTCGACCGATCGATTCAACCGGTTCGACTCGATTTAATCTGCGGTCTGACCCGTTTCAACCCAACCCAGCATAACTTATTCCTCTTCACTTTTTTTTAAAAATTTTTTAGTTCAACTCTACTCTTCTAACCTTTTTTTTTTTTACTTTTTTATGATTTTTATGATTTGTTAAATCTATTATTTTATTTTTATTTTTATTTAATTCTTATATGACATTATTTATTTATTTATATATCTTATTATTTTATACCGGTTCAATACCGATTTTATAACAATTTTATGCCGGTTGAACCTCTAAATCTTTAATTCCTTCTCTTATCGGTTCGATATTCGGTCCGATTTTAACAACATTGGGTTTAATTATAGCCAAGTTTTCCTACTTGATTTAAAGAGGATTTTATGTTACTATTTCACATCATTCTGATTTTAAATTGTTCAAGATCTAAGTTCGCATCACTTTGTACCATATGAATGGAATCCTTTTCCTCGAATTTTTTCCAGTAATGGAATTATTAATTACCAAAAAAATTATTTCGATAAAAAAACTGCAAGTTATTTAAGGTATACTTTATTTCTGTGTTATTTTCTCCATTGGGTCTGTTTTGTTCTGCTTTCGTTAGTCAAAGTCCAAAAAGCTGTACGCTGACCATTATAATCTGCAGATAATAGCGGATCTATGATCTAGTTCCATTCGCCCACCATAAAACGAACCTACTTCTAATCTCTTGCACTGTTTGTAATGGCTCACTCGATGAATCTCTTCTTCCTTCTCTGTTCTCTTCTTCTTTTCTTAATCGGTCCTTCTATAGCAAAAACATCATCCCGACCCAAAGCCCTTGTTCTTCCAGTCATTAAAGACTCGTCTTCTCTTCAATACATTACCACCATCAACCAAAGAACTCCCCTTGTACCTGTAAAATTGACAGTCGATCTCGGTGGTCGATTCCTGTGGGTTGATTGCGAGCACGATTATATCTCTTCTTCATTTCTTCCTGCACATTGCAAGTCCGTCCAATGTTCACTTGCAGGCTCAAAGAGCTGCATCAATTTCTGCTACTCAACTCCCAAGCCATTATGTCAAAACAACACTTGTGAAAATATACCCTACAACTCAGTTTCACAGGACGGTACTACTGGAGATGTTAGCATGGACATTCTCTCAATTCCTTCAACTGATGGAAAGAACCCTGGAAAAGAAGTTTCAGTGCCCAAGTTCCTCTTCACATGCGTGGGTGCATTTCTCAAGAAGGGTCTTGCAAGTGGCGTTAAGGGTATTGCTGCACTTGGAAGAACTAAGATCTCACTTCCTTCTCAACTCTCTGCTGCTTTTAGCATCCGTCGCAAGTTTGCCATTTGCTTGAGTTCGACTTCAACTTCTAATGGCGTCATATTTTTCGGTGATAGCCCTTATGTTATGCTTCCTAATATTGATGTCTCTACTTCTCTTATCTACACTCCTCTTATCCTCAACCCAGTGAGTACACTGGGGCCCGTTTTCCATGATGAGCCATCAGCTGACTATTTTATAGGAGTGAAATCCATTAGGATCAATGGAAAGAACGTCCGATTGAATACGTCATTGTTATCTATCGATAAGAAAGGTAATGGAGGAACCAGTCTGAGCACCGTGACCCCTTATACAGTCATGGAGACCTCAATCTACAACGCAGTTGTTAAAGCTTTTGTCAACGAGATCTCTGGGATCCCAAGAGTGGCAGCTGTTTCGCCTTTCGGGGCATGTTTTGATTCACAAAAATTTGGAAGTACGAGAGTTGGACCAGCAGTGCCTCCCATTGATCTTGTGTTGCAGAGTGAAAGTGTGTACTGGAGGATATTTGGTGCAAATTCAATGGTGCAAGTTAGTGATAAGGTGCTATGTCTTGGATTTGTGGATGGAGGGGAAACTCCAAAAACTTCCATTGTCATTGGAGGTCATCAATTGGAGGACAATCTTCTGCAGTTTGATCTTGCTTCCTCAAAACTTGGGTTTAGTTCTTCACTGCTTTTCAGGCGAACTACGTGCTCCAACTTCAACTTTACCTTAGTTTGAAGCAAATGATTCCTTTCGTTTTGTTCAAAGCCACTTGTGGCTTTACTTCATAATAATGATGCCATGTTTGTAAAGGAAGGTGGTCTGAAAAGGACTGGCACGGGGAGGAAGAGCGTGGCATGCTTGTTGAGTGTTAGAGTGTTGAATGAATGTAATTCCAACATGTTGTAATAAATTCTGTCTAATTTGTGAGACCTTACATGTTTATAGCCTCTTCGGGGTTCATCTTAGGAAGCTCATAACCGAGGATGAGATTTAGTAAATCTTGGAAAAGTCTTCACGTGTCCTGTTGATTTAGAACGTGTACGGTCTACCTCTAATAATTGATGGGAGCACCTAGGCAGCTTGCAACTGGACCAACACTTACGAATAAGCATATATTAATTGAATTTATATTTTTGTTCGACAATATAGATATTTTTAAAAAGTATAACAATTAAAATGTGAGAACAGATTGTACAAGAAGTTATACGTTGCGCACAAATCTGTTTCTTCCCTTCAATTGATTCCTTTTTCCGGCTTCTGTCAAATTCTACATCTAATATAAACACAAATCGTCTTTTGCGTTTCATTATTATCTCCAATTATCAATTTTATTTGTCAATGCCACCTCTTAGTTTATTCCCACTTCCGTCATTTTAATTTTATAGAAGGTTTACTTAAAGTCATCTCTACTTAACAACACAATCAAATAACCATTTTTCATTTGGATTATAATCTCTGAGTTTGTTCCTGTGGGTTTCCATCGGTAACTAGGTAAGATCCACATGATTCTCATCTAACAATTTTTTAAAATTGTTGTTAAAAAAATTAAGAACGGAAAAATATCCTACTCACTTTTATTTATAACCCTTAGAAACCTTTTATGAAACTGATAAATAACAAATATTAATTAATTAAAAATCTTATTCTTTATTCTATTCAAACTTTTACTAAAATACAAAGACTACTATTATTATACTACTACTAATATGTATTCCACAGAGATACTAAAACTAACTAAATATAATAACAAAATAACTAAGAAGCCAATACCTGGTTAGTCATGGGGGCTTCTTAGTCATTTCACAAAAAAATAAAAGTTTTTTTATATTTTTCTAAATAAATTAAGGGTAAAAATATAAATGTAGTGACAGTAAAAACATAAATTTGTAAATGTATTATAGGTGAAAATATAAATGTGCATTTCAAGATTTGTAAATTAACATTTATACCTTCACATAATTATAAAATAGAGAAAAAACAAAAACATAAAATAGAAATTTTCTTTTAAAAGTGTGGGTCTCACTAATGTTTGCAGGAAGCCAACGAAGGGCAAGTTCATATAATAAATATATCTTTAATTATTTGCAATACCATCCTTTTAAACAGCAAGCTTTTATTATAGTTGATTAGTACATCTTTTCAAATGAGATTCTCCAATAAAGATTCAGCTCTTCCAAACTTTTTTTTTATATAAATACTATTTTCTTCTTCCTAACAAGTGACAGTTTCTTCTTTGACAGTTTCACCTTTGATAAGACATTATTTGATAGTTTTCAAGTAGACTTAACTATAACTTTTGATGGTAAATCTATGAATGTTTTCAAATCATTAGGATCTTATCTTAGACAAATTAGTTTCTCTTTGTCTATTTAAATTAGTTCGAAGTTCTGATTTATAATGGTCATAATGGTGACATTTATAGAACTCTACATTTCACTTAGTTATTGAATGATGTCCTCAATGTCCTCTTCCTTTGCATCTATCTCGTTTACTTCTTCTTCTTTGAAATGTGGACTTACTCTAAGATTGCTTATTACACGAGTATCGTCCTCCATAATTTCCTATACTTCTATCTCTTCCTCGACCTCCTCTCTTTAAAGCCAAAAAGTTCTTATTAGATGAGGCTTATAAGGCTTGTTCCTCACTAACTTATTGTCGATTCATATTCTATTCGTCAACCAGAAAAGGGCTTTTAATTTATCAAGTAAAAGAAATTTGAGATCCCTTGATTCTTCAACTGAACAAACCATACAATTGAACTTATATTTCAATGAATGAGGAATTTTCTTGAATCTAGCCATATCTTTCATCCTCTCACCATAAACTTGCATCTTGTTAATAATTGCCATTATCCTTGATGAAATTGATTCTTTAAATATTAATTAAAGTAATTCAAATTCCTGGCAAAATGACTGAAACTATTGCCTCTTTACCGTTATTATTCCCTTAAATCTCTTTTTTATAAAATCCCAAACTGCTTTAAAGTTTCTTTAAAAAGAATAACTTCTAGAATTAGACAATCAACATCTTGGAAAAGGTAAATTTTTACCTTGAGATCCTTTAATCATAATCCCCTAAGTTTAAATTTTGACGTGTTTGTAAGTATTGTATTGTGTTTGCTACTGGTTCTTCAATTCCTTTAGGGACAATTTGTCAGTATTCCTTTGTCTTGAAAAACTTTTTCTACTAACATGATCTAATGGCCATCATGAACACCAAATTGAGGAATTACTAGTTGAATAAAGTTCTCGACTGTCATTATTATTGTTAATGATTTTACTACTATAAAATAAACAAAATTTCTCAATATTGACTACTATTTACACTATTGATGCCAGTAAATTTGATAGGTTTTATGTTATGTTTGAAGATAATTTTTGTCCATTTTCAAGCAGAAATTTTCTCTATTTTTGAGTTATTTTGGTAATTTTTCATATACACATTAGATTTAAGGAGTCGAACTAGAAGGATGATTTTTGTGAAAAAAAATTAGAAATAAATGGTAGATCAAAATAATGTCGTTTTACTTCTTCTATGGATATAAATACAATAGTTTAACATAACATCATCACTTTACTATGTTTCAAATGCCATTGTACTCTTATAATTATGTGATCTAAAGAGAATTTTGATTTTTAAATAACAAAATTTCCCTAAGACAAAAAATTAGGGTTTTTAAGCCTAATAGTTGTCACATATGAGGGAGAGGAAGCAATTAATTAGATTTTGTTCTTTGAATTTTGTTTTCTTTATAAATTCTTCCAAACATTAAGTGCCTAAGAGTGAGAGATTCTATGGTAGATTTAAGTGGGTTTGAAGATTAAGAGAATCAATTCAGAGCATTTTGGATTGTATAATTTCTCGACTCTTTCTTTTCTTTCTTGTTATTGACTTTTTATTTCATTAATAAATATGAGTTTTTTTATCTATATTCTTATGCATGGCCAGTTTGCTTTAGCTAAGGTTAGGGTATTAAATAGGATTTAATCTTATCCTTGTGTTTGTTAAAGATGCTGAAATTTTGAGAATCCAGAAGATTAACAACGCCGTGCAATGGCACCGTTGTACTATCTTTAAAGTGTCAGATGAAGTCAGAAGTATAGTAGTGGCATTAACAGTGTTGTGGAATGACATAGTTTTACTCCTAAATAAAGTTATAAGCTAAACTATAACCTATAATAGTATCATTATAGTCCATGCCTAAGTGTCTTTATGGTATTATATGGGAAAAAATTTTATGCCTCTAATATAGGGATATTTTTTCAAGTTAGGAAACTATACATATATAATATAATTTTCCTTTCATATTTTTAGTACTAAGAAAAATAGAGACTATTGGAATGATGATTAAATTACCTTGTAATTTTTGTTTCCATTACACAAGTCTTACGCCATGTGTTTGTCTATGAATCTGTAGTTGTTATTTCAAAAGAAAGTAAGATTAGCACTCTATTCTCTTACAGGGTATCAAAACCCTAGGTTATGTAACCTTTATTGTGGGGATTTCATTGTTATTGAATGGCCTTTATTTGCTTCTAAATTTATCTTTTTAAGGTGGTCTTAATTTTTGTTCTTTTCCCTTAGCCTAATCCTTTATCACTCTCTTTACTATATCAACTTCAGATATCACTAATCACTATAACTCCACTAAAGAATTCAACTTAGTGTTGAAGATTGGGGATTGCAAAAATGTTCAAGCTTCAAACTGGCTCAGTAGAAATAATCAACTCAAATGGTCTAATCAACTTCTAGTTAATGAACATCAAAAGATAACCTAGCATTTGAATCATGTGATGAATATAATTCCATGATAATGTTCTAGCTATGAGACTCTATAGCTCGAAGATCAGTTACACTTGTATGTTCCTTAGATTAGTAAAGGAGATTTGGGAGTTTGTTTAATGCAAATACTCAAAGGCTCATAATGCGGCATAATTGTATGAAATAAAAATCAAGATTGTTACCAAGTAAGAAAATCAATCAGTCACATAATATGGCAATCTACTATAAAATCCATGGCAAAAGCTAGACCATTACCGTGTAATTAAGATGTGATGTTTTGATGATGCATCCATATCAAAGAATTTTATCGAGCAAGTCCCTGTTTATAATTTTTTTAGCAAGAATGAATCTTAAATATGATTAGGTTAAATTTTATATTTTTAGGAAGAAGAATATACCTTCGTTATAAGAGATAATTTCTATAATCTAAAAGGAAGAATGTAAGAGAAGTTTTATGTTTAAAGCATGATTGATTGATAGATATATACTTATAGAAAAATTTGAACACCAAAAGAAGGGTAAGAGTATACAAAATCAGTTAAAGGAAAATAAAGACAAAATATGTTGCACCTACTAGAAGAATTTAAGGCACACAAAGGATAGGTATAGGAAATTGAATGGAAAACCACTAATGAGAGAGTGGGGACGGCAACAAAGGACTCAAGTACATGTCATGTAGTAATAAAGACCTAAGGAAAAACTCAAGGCATCAGTATTCAGTAGAGAGGAAATGGAAAAGCTACAAGCCTTATTAGACTCTTAAGATAAGTCTTTTAGAGCATGCTCATTGGCTCTTTCAAGAAAATCTTCATTCCTTCTTTACATAAATGTCTTAGGCACATCTTATACTAATTCTTTGGTAATCTACTATGGTGTTATAAATCATATGACCCCTACTTCACATTATTTAATATATATAACCCTTGTACAAGTGATAGAAAAATCATGGTTGTTAATGGAACTTTAGCCACTGTGATAGGAATTGGGGATATGTAATCATACCCATTGTCATTCTTAAATACGTTTTCATGTTCTGAAACCTTTGAAAATATCCATTCAGAAGCTTAATAATGACATTAAATGCCATACTATACTTTTTCTATCTTATTGTGTTTTTCAAATTCAAGGCTCGGTGAGGAGGATTGGACTTACTAAAGAAAGAGGCAGTCTTTCCTAGTTTATCTTTGTCTTTACTTTATTCCTCTAATCAAGATACTATTTAAATGTACCATATGTGTATAAGTCATCCATCTTTTAGGATTATCAAAATTATATTTCCTAGTTTATTTTAAGGAGCATATGTATCTAAATTATATTGTAATGTTTGTGAACTAACAAAACACTTTCCTATATCTTTTCTTATCAGTAATAAAAGAAGTTCTTAATCATTTCATTTAATTTATAGTGATACATGGGGTCCTTCCACTATGTTTATGTCCTTTATTGAAGATTGCACCTGGATAACATGGATCTTAATTTTGAAACGAAAATCTGAGGCTACACAAGTCATAATTATTTTTAATGCTATGATCTAAAATTAATTTGATGTCAAGGTAAAAAAAAAATCTTAAGACATGTAATGCTACGGAGTACTTCATTCAAACCATATCATCTTATTTACAATCCCAGAGGATTATACATGACTCATCTTATTAATACGCCCTAATAAAATAGGGTAGTTAAAACTATTACTTATTTAATCAATCGACTTTCTTCACTCATTCTCAATAACAAAATTCCAGTTAAAGTCTTGAATAATTTTTTCTCTCACTACAAAAGCTTTAATGGTTTGTTGTGTACTATATTTGGGTATGTTACCTTTGTTCACATTCATAACTAATATAAAGACAAGCTAAATCCTAGAGCCATTAAATGTTTCTTTTGGGTTTATGTATCTATACAAAAGGTTACAAGTATTACCATCTAACTACTAAAAAAAATATCATATTTATGAAGATGACGTTTGATAAACATAGTTATTTCCTTAAATCCACTCTATAAGGAGAGGGATCACTAAGAGAGAATGATCTTTGTTAGTCTTGTAAACCATTCCAATAACTTGATCTTCCTTCTATACTAACCATTGCAGTGAAGTCATAATATCTCATTATATTTCCTTGAAATGCTTGTCACCAATACATTAAAAGTTCATTATAAGTTTAAATATTATTACTATCCTTAATAATGTTTCTGAGGCATTATCAAGAAAGCAATGGAGAGAAGCTATGAGAAAGGAGATGATTGCTTTAGAAAAGAATAAAACATGAAAGATTGTAGACCAACTAAAAAGGAAGAGCATTGCTAGATGAAAATGGGTCTTCACGTTAAAGTATAAGGTAGATGAAACTCTTGTGAGATATAAAGCATGATTGGTGGCAAAAGGATATACTTAGGCTTACGGTATTAATTATCAAGAAACATTTTCCCTTATTGCAAAAATGAACACTACCAGAATCTTAGTATCACTACTTATTACAATTGGCAACTCCTTCAATAAAATGTTAAGAATCCATTTTTCCATGGTATTTAAATGAAGAGATCTACAAAGAAATTCCACCAAGATTTGAAGGGAACACATGTAATAAAGTTTGTAGGTTAAAAAAAGGCACTATACAGGTTGAAATAATCTCCCAAAGCATGATTTGGGAGATTTATAAAAGTTATAAGATAATTTTGGTATAAAAAGCCAAAGTAATCATACTTTATTTATTAAGCACTCAGCTAAAAGGGGAGTAACTGCACTTTTAGTCCATATGGATGACATTATAGCTATTAGAGATAAGAAGAAAGAGAAGTTAAAATTAAAATAGAGTTTGATATAAGAGTTTAAAATAAAGGAGTTGGGGAAACTAAACTTCCTTGCAATTGAGGTAGCTTATTCCATACAAGAAATATTTACACCATAATAAAAATATGTCACTAATTTAGTAACAGAAGTAGACAAGCTCATATGCAAATCAATATCAACTCCAATATATCCAAATTAGAAACTAGAAGAAGAAAAAAATACACCAATAATTGATCAAAGAATGTATGAGAGTTTAGTTGGTAAGCTTATATGTCTCGATCACACTAGACTATACATAGCTTACGTAGTGAGTAAACATAGTCAATTCATGAATAATCCTAGAAAATCTCATTTCTAAGTAGCTTATAAGGTACCACATTACTTAAAGGGATTTCTAGGGAAAGAAATTTTATTCAACAGAAATAAAACTCTCAGTTAAAGTAAGAATTTTTGTTGACTATACTGGGTCGATATAAATAAAAGATCAACATAAGTGAATCCTTGTCTCAATTCTTTCTAAGAGCCTAATACAATCTTTATATGAAAATTTTTCTAATTGTGATAAGAATGCCAAGGCAAATGAATAGGAGAGGGCAAATGGAGATATCAGTAATATCACTCAAGGATAAAGTAACCGAATCTTCACTAACTGAAATAAAAAGATTGCATTTGTTCTTGGTTAGCTTCATCCTTGATATATAGTCAAATTGCTACAATGAATCCATGAAAGTGGAAATAGAATGTCCATCAGCATGACAAAAAAGCAACACCTCATTTACAAAAGTCAGCTTTGTGAGTTTCACCTACTTGCATTTAAAATGAAACTTAAAGGAAGGGTTTTTATAGATCCTATAGTCCATTGATCTTGAAAGCCCCTCAATGCATATAGTGAATAGGTAAGGGGGAAAAGGATTACCTTGCCTAATGTCTCTCATACCTTATTTATTGGTTGGCTCTTTATTAATAAGTACGTTGTAAGAGGTGGTGCTAATGCACTCCATGATCCAATTAATGAAGGCTATAAGGAATTGAAAGGTAAGCAAAGATTGCCTAATGAAGTCCCAATCAACTGTATTATAAGTTTTTATTAAAGTCTAATTTAAGAGCACAATTATGTGGAGCATTTCTTTGATGATGGTCCTAAAAAAGTTCTTATGCAATAAGTATGTTGTCTCCAATACTTTCCTTTAATGAAAGTATCTTAAGTTTGATTACTTACATTTGCCAAAATAGATTGGAACCTTATAATTAGTATATTGGATATGACTTTATATATGAAATTATAACAAAAAATAAGTCGATAATCATTTAATAAAGTGGGTTTAGGGGCCCTAGGAACTAAAGAGATAAATCATGTTTTAAATTTTTTAATAGCTTACAAGAGGTAAAGAATTCATTCACAGCTTTATGGACCAATTTGACTAATTCATATGTAAGGGACCAGGTTCTTTGAAAGAAAAATCCATTTAATGAATCATGCCCCAAAGCCTTGCCTAGTTTGATACTCTTGACTCCTACTTCCACTACCATTCTACTAATTGGTTTGATAAGAACTCGAGCTTATTTAGCGAAAATACCATTTGAAATGAAGCCATAAAATCACGTGCAGATGATTGACAAGATCCTGCTGTCATAACCCCATCCTTAGATTGTAACCTGTGCTAAAGAAACAATAAACCCAAAGCTTATTGCACCCTTACAAGCCTAAAATGCCATCAAATGCCTGAATCAATAATATAGATAAGATTTCCAAAACAATCAAACCTATATTTATAAAAATCAAACTGTCTTAATAGTAACTAATCCATAAATATATCACAGCATTGAGATAGATAATACAAGGGAAGTCTAACAAATATAATACTACTGCAGCTCTAGAATCAAAGGTCAACAAAACTTTACTTAAAGCCTTGATTTCACGTTTTACGAAGAATTTATAAAAATCCGATAGAGTTTCCTTTATAAAATGTACATTCCCCTTTTTGAAAGAAAGGCTATTCTTGTAATGAAAATACACTTCTATATCTATTAGTAATCAAAACTCGAACTAGGCCTTAAAACTATATTTTTATACCTAATTGAGTCCACATTATAACATGAACTCTATAACAAATCCAATCTATAATTCAAGTATACTAAATTCTAAACATAACATACTCAGTACATCTAAATAATCTCAATTTTAGTTAACAACAACTCAAATTTAATCAATTTCATGCATTTCTATAAGAATATAAGCATTTTACAAATTTTATCTCACAAAAGATTAAGAATTTTAATATGTCACTTTTATAAAAGTTTATCTATATAATATTGGGAATTTTAAAAATTATTTCCAAGTATTTATGGACTGATCAGAAAATCACCATCCTTGTCGGAGTATGGGGGCCACACACCACTGCCAAAGTGGCAGTGATTTTCACCACCTAACTGGAATCAAAGAGCTCATCTCCAGAAATCCAATGATACTAGTCTTGTATCTACACTCTTCTTGATTTGTGAGAAATGAAGACTTGAAGCTTAAAAGAGATCCATTTTCGTTCACCAATAAATGGGTCAATTGACATCTAATTCTCCTCCTTTCCTACATTTTTAGGACTATTAGATACAATGGTGGAGGTGTTTTTTTTCTAAAAAATGACTAAAAATAGGAGAATGATGACTTACCTACAAGAATTGAAATTTTCAGTCGAAAATTTCTACAAATCTGTGCTGTTTTTGGCAAAACAAGTTAAGGGGTCTGATAAAGTATCCAAAAAGCTTTTCATAAAGTCCTGGATCACTAGAAATGGTGGTCAAATCGTGAAGATATAGGTATCGGAAGTTGAGTGTAAATAGTAACCTATAAGGAGAAGATTTAAGAAAGAAATAAAACTTAAGCATTTTTAAGTTTAACTTATACTCTTATAAAACTTTTCTGTTGAATGGTCTATTAGGAGTAATTAACGAAAATTTGGGTTATTACACCTGCAGTCTCAAGGATTTTGGTGAATTGAGCTAGCACAACACTTATAATGTTATTAAGATACTTTCAACTGGTACCCTCGGTAATATGTAATTCCATGATCTTATTTTTGTTTCTTTTAGTTAGAATAGCTTTGAAAAATAAGTTGGAACAACTATCACCTTCCTTTGACCATTGGCCCCAGACTTTTATCTAAGAGTGGAATGGTGAGTCTACAAGGCATTCAAATATAGTACTTTCCTCTCTGAGGCCATGTGATGCAAGTTTTTAGGGTCAGATTGGAATTGAGATTGTCTTATCTATAACTATTCTCTGTATACCTTGATGTCAACTTTCCTACTCAACATATATTGATTACTAAGTAATTTAAGCTCTTCCTTAACCACTTTCATTTTTTAATGGAATATGTATTAATGAAAACTAGTTATATGTGTATCAGTTCTTCTTTTCACTGCATCCTTCCAAATTAGTAAGGTGATTAAAGAACTTGAAGGGAATGGCCCTTGGAAGCCATTCGAGTAGATTCTAAACCAAAATAGGTGAATGATCAGATGATAAACAATGGTTAAACTAAGCACTACTTGGAAAAGAGTGACTTCAATGAGTAGTAACCAAAGCTTTGTCCAACTTCTTCCTTATCAGCCTATTTCCATATTGCTTGTTGGTTTATATAAAAAAAATTGCCCTTCCATCAAGATCTGTAAGCTCTATCAAGGTCAAGAAATCTAAGAAACCCTTGCAAAGCCTAGCTAGATTAAAAGCCCTTTAACTTTTGAGCTATGCAAAATAGCATTATAATCACCTATAAGTAACCAAGGTTCATTAAATCTACTACTAAAGAACCTAAGAGAATTCCATAACTTTGGGATCATTGATGAGAAAAACCATTGATGCAACTCATGAACTTTTGGAAGAGTTGACGAGCAATAGTTGTATGTGGTCTAATGACAGGAGTAGGCAGGGGCAAAAGGAACAAAAAGGGATAATATCAGTTAACTCGATAACATCATTACAAGCTCAAATTACAGCCCTCACCAAGCAGTTGAACAACATGCAAGGAGCATCCTCATCTATAGTGAAGGCCATGCAATGTCATTGTGAGCTTTTCAAACAAGACAACCATGATACAATATGATGTTTCTTGTTAAGGACTAGTGGCACTGAGAAGGTAAATTTTGTGGGCCAGTGGTAAAGAGGTAACAATCTATACTCCAACACTTATAATTTTGGGTGGAAAAACTACCCTAGTTTTTTTTGGAGTACTAACAATGCAGGTGGCCAAGCAAGACCTCAAGGACCTCCTAGATTTCAACAAGACCAATTTGGGTCTTTGGAGAGCAAGATGGATAAGATATATATATTGGGCTCCAAGTTTACAAGCCAAGAGGAGAATTAGAAGTTTAAGGAGGCTAAGTTTGATTAAATCACCAAGAACCAAGCCTAATCTATCCATAACTTGGAAGTACAAGTAGGTTAACTTGCCAATGGTTTGTCTTTTAGAAATATAGACAGCCTACTAAACAACACAGAAGCCAACGTAAAGGAATAACTTAAGATGATCACACTTAGGAGTGGCAAATAATTAGAGGAGCCAAGTGTGCAAAAGGAGAGCCATACAAAGGAGAAAGGAAAGAAGATAGAAGAAGAGAAGGAGGAAGAGAAAGAAGAAGAGAGGTGTTATGTACCGCCACTACCCTACAAGCTTAAACTTCCATATCCACAAAGGATGAGACATCATCAAGTAGACAATTAGTTTTCCAAGTTTTTATAGAAACTGAAGAAGCTTTAGATTAACTTGTTATTGGTGGAAGCCTTGGAGTGTATGCCCAAGTATGCAAAGTTTCTTGAGGATATACTAAAACATAAATGCAATTGGGAGGTCAATTAGACAGTAACCTTAATAGAGAATTGTAGTTCGTTTATCTCAAGCACAATGCCTTCAAAATTACAAGATCCAAGGAGTTTTACTATTCTATATGTTGTTGGTGATTTTGAATTTTCTAAATGTTTATGTGATTTAAGTGCAAGTATTAATTTGATACCTTTTTTTATTTTTAGGAAATTAGGATTAAGAGAGGTCAAGACAACATCCATACTCATTTAGCTTGTGGATCAATCCATTAAGAGGCCATTTAGAGTTGTGGAAGATGTGTTGATAAAAGTAGATAAATTTATCATTCCTGTTGATTTTGTTGCGTTTGATTTTGAGGACGATAGAAATTGTTCATTGATTTTAGGTAGGCCCTTTATGAATACTGGTAGGGCATTAGTGGATGTGCATGAAGGGAAACTTGTTTTGAGAGTTGGTGATAAGTAGGTTAAATTTAATATGTCTAACTCTTTGAAGAAGCCGATAGATGGTACTGCATGTATGAGATTGATGTAGTGGATGACTGTGTGAAGGAAGTGGAAAAGGAAGCTAATGAAGTTATCGAAGTGTACAGGGATGAGGGTGTGAGAGAAAAGGAATTATATGAGGATTTTGAGCTAGAGAAGTTGGAGAGAGTAGATACACCCACACTACCTTTCATTGTTAAGCCCCCTACTTTAGAGCTTAAACCCTTACATGCTCACTTGCGATACACCTTTTTAGCTAAAGACCATACCTTCCCATCATTATCTCTAACCAATTAGATTATGAGCAAGAAGAGAAAGTGGTGGAAACCATTAAGAAGAGGATGAGAGCCATGGGGTGACAAATTTCTTATACTATAGGGATTAGCCCCAATGTGTTGATGCATAGGATTAACCTAGAAGACGGATGAAAAATAGTGAGGGAGAGACAAAGAAGATTAAATTCGCATATGCAAGAGGATGAGTAGAAGGAGGTAGTAAAGCTCTTGGATGCGGATATCATTTACCCCATTTCAAATAGTGATTGGATGAGTCCAGTGCAGTGTATGTCTAAGAAGAGAGGTATGATAGTGATGGAGAATGAAAAAGGTGAACAGATTTCTACTAGGACCATTACAGGTTGGAGCGTGTGTATTGATTATAGGAAGCTCAATTTGGCCACTAAGAAAGATCATTTCCCTTTACCTTTTGTAGACCAAATGATTGAAAGGGTGGCTGACCATGTATTTTACTATTTTCTTGATGGATATTTAGGGTACAATCAAGTATTTATATCCTACAAGATCAAGATAAGACTACTTTCACTTGTCCTTATGGGACTTTTACTTATAGGAGGATGCCTTTTGATTTATGAAATGCACCTGTCACATTCCAAAGGTTCATGATGGCCATTTTTTCAGACATTAATGAGAACTTCATGGAGGTATTTATGGATGACTTCTCTGTCTTTGAGGATTCTTTTAATCATTGCTTGTTTAATTTAGACAGAGTACTTCAAAGATGTGACGATTGTCATCTAGTCTTGAATTTGGAGAAGTGTCACTTAATGTTCCAAGAGGGCATTGTATTGGGCCAAAATATCTACACAAAGGTATGGAGGTAGATAGATCCACGATGGAAGGGATTGAAAGTTTCCACCTCCTACCATTATCAAACGCAGCTGGGCTTTCCTTGGTCATACAGGGTTCCACAGATGGTCCATTAAGGATTTTTCTCTTATAGTTAGATCCTTGACTCATCTATTAGTTAAAGATTTGCCCTTTATGTTTGATGATTATTGTTTGGATTCTTTTAACAGGTTGAAGAATGCATTTATAATAACACCCATTTTGACGTCACAGGATTGGTCTCTTCCCTTCGAGATTATATGCGATGCAAGCGACCATGCCATCAGTTGTGTACTTGGACAGTGGAAGGAAAAAAGGATGCATGTCATATACTATTTGATAGGGGTTAAATTGATATGATTTTCTTGGTTAATTTGTTGAATTATGACCCATAATTCAGTGTTTAATTGTTTAATTGATGTCTTATAATGTTTCATTTGCAGAATGGAGCTTAATGATGAAAATTGGAGCAAAAACATAGAAGAACCCCTCTTATTGCTAACCATTAATAGCCCCAGGAGAGGGTGCCGTTGCTGAACAACAGGGGGCCGTTTAGCTCTCCAGAATTCGGGCCGTAACGGCACCCTGTGAGAGTGCCGTTGTATGGAGGCAGGGTGCCGTTGTATTCCAAGTCAACAATTTCAGCTTGGTATCTTGCAGATTTCAAGCTTGGCGTGATATCCATAAATTCCCTTGTCTTCTGGCATGTGAGGGTGGTCTTCCAAAGTCTACATAGAG
>JAOXYD010000136.1:28064708-28091282 GCA_028565735.1 Pinacopodium congolense | reverse complement strand
GCAAAATTTTTCCTATGGGATCGACATTCAGAGTCTGAAAGTTACTCCATTATATTACTTTTGCAATAAATGCACTTGCCTTTATTCCGTTGGTTTTCAAAGGAAAATCGTTCCAAAATCATTCAAAGTTTTAAAGTCACCTAACCAACACAACAAAATCATTCATATTGATTCACAATTTTACTAAACTTACATTATGCCTTTTTCAAACTTCAACTCAAATCACAAAAAATCAATTTCATATATAAAATGATCACATGTAAAGTACCACACATTCACATCTTTTATTGATTAAGTATTGTAGGTTTGGTTGAAAAGTCACGTAGTCTTTTAACGCGAAAGTGAATACCTAGTTATGAACACTCTTGGTTACTCAACTAAGTTACCTCATATCAACTGGCTACTAGTACCACCCTTTAACTTCGACCTTTTTATTAGTACCAATCCAGCAAAGTGAATTACTTCTCATTTATTTAGATTTTTTAAAGCAAAATTTGCATTTTATATATATAACATTATAATTATCATCAAGTATCCATTTTTCAAAATCATGAAACAAATCAAATGTTCTTATTCATTAATACTAATAACTATTTGCATAGACTTTTAAATTCACTTCAACAATTTGTCATGTATATCTTAATTTCTAGTGTAAGATCACATGAAAATCCATGTAAAGCTTCTTTCAACTTAGTATTATGAAAAATGAATTAGTTCCACCACCTATTCATATGATCAAATAAGAATTAGTCCATATGAACTATACTAATCACATGTATGACATTAAGAAATATTGATTAACATTTAATCAATCTTAGCATGATATTCAAACGAAATATCCAAGCTGGCTACTAGAATACTTGTAAAAATTCAATTGTATATTAATTAAGCTATATGTTTCCTTCATTTCCCTCCCCCTTCCCTTCCCACACTTAAATTGAATATTATCCCTAATATTCATAAAACCAAAGTAAAGAACAAAAGGTGGGAAGAATAGGAAAACTCGTCTAAAAACGATCATCCATGCACTCATTGCAGCCATCCTTGTATAACCTAGGAAAGAGATTAGAAACACCTAAAGGAAAGAGAACATCAATCCAAAATAATAATATGAAAGAAATAAAAATTCATAAATGAAACCCTCTTACCTAAAAAAACATTATAAAAGATCAGTGAGAAGATGTGGAAGTATTGTTAAAGAAGGTTGTTTCACCTGTAGCCTCTACAAACTTTAGCAAATATAATTTGACTTGATGTCCATTTACTTTAAAAGGTTCATCATTCTCACTTCTTGCCTCAAAAACCTCAAATAGAAAACCTTTTATTACCTCAAATGGAGTAGTCCATCTAAACTTTAGAAAAAGGCGAAGTCGAGAGTTATAAATCAATACTTGATAGCCCACATTAAAGTCTTGGTGTAAGAGTTTCTTGTTAAGCCATTTCTTTACACACTTCTTATATATCTTCAAATTGTGATAGATCTTAAATTGAACTTATCAAGTTTCTGAAGTTGCATTAGCCTCTTGTCATTTGCATGGTGCAAATCAAAATTCAAAGACTTTGTAGTTTAGTATGCTCTATGCTCTAACTTTATAGGAAGATGGCAAGCTTTCCCACACATTATCTTGAATGGTGACATGTTTATAGGTTTTTTAAAGATAGTTCCATAAGTCCAAAGTTCATCATATATCTTTAAAGACCAATCCCTCTAGAAACATTAATAGTGTTTTGTGACATGGTCTGTAGTTGCCTATTAGAGACTTTAACTTACCCACTAATTTAGGGCTCACCCTCCCTTGGTTCAACAGTTATCTATAGAATAACTATGTAATTTATTATTTTAATAACCTTGGTAAGTACTATGATTAGTATTATACAAATTACTCTTACACACTAATAAAAAATTTATAGTATCTATTAATGATCATAAGGTAGAGACTACCAAAATGATTCTTCTCTAACTTTTTCCATAAGTAAAATTAGAACATTAAATTTATAAGTATTAACACCACTACCTTGGTTGCTATTTCTACACCAAATGCCACCATCCTGAGTCAATAATATTCAAAGTTGTTTTTATATAGGAGATTAAGAGGCTATATGGCAAAATGATTTGAAGTCATTAAAGACTTTTAAGACTCTAGAAACCCCATATAAGCAAAAAGTAGTGATTGTTGAACTATGTGTTGAGTGCATTTGTGTTATCGAGGGATTTTAAATTATCATCCTGAAAACAAGGTTTAATAATCTACAATAGATAGTCATTTTCTACTTCTAATCTTATCCTTATTGACTACATTTGATGCTGGTTGAGTTTTCTTTTTATAAATTACTAAAATTTTTATTTCTTATCTAGCCTCTTCTTACAAAGGTTTTACTTTTATTTCTTTCTTTTGTAGTTTCCATCATAGTCTTACAAACATTAAAGCTTTATCTTTTATAAAGGAATATATATATATATATATATTTATATATATGTTGCATGGCTTTACTTTTCTTTTCTCCCTTATATTACTTATAGGTTTAAAATCATGAGAAGTCTTTATAGTTTTTCAAACTATCAATTTAGTCATTGTATTTTGAAAATTATCACATTAGTCATTGTAGATTAATTTTTTTCACCAGTCAGTCCTTTGTTAAGTTTTTTTCATGTGGATAAATGGCACTTTGGACCTGTTGATGTGGATGACATGTGGAAAAATGACAAGGCTTCTTTCCTATAGAAAACGATGTTGTTTTGTGCATTACATAAAGCTATGTCATTTTAATCCTTTGTTAAAGATGATAGATAAGACGACATCTTTTTTTCAATTATAATCAGCATCTTCTTTCCTCTGGTTCTCTTCCTCTCCACTTTGGGCATTCCTCCTCTGCCATCTCTTCTTCTCTTACATGCGATGTGTTCCTCTCTCTAATCCCCCTTGTAGTCATTGACCTCCTCTAATTTGTGACATGTAAAAGGTATCTATAATGTGTTTACGTATTTAGTTTTTGTGTTATACTTGCAAAACACTAAAAAACACTTATTGAGATAAAACTTTAATGTTGGGTTTAAATTTTCATGATTATCTTGTTAAGAGCAATAGGAATTAGAATGCTTGACAATTAGGTTATGGGTCTTATTGCAATTGAATTTTAACCTCAAAATATATAGTTCGCTTTGCAAATATATATTAAATGTTTGTTAAAATGTTAAACATAGTTGCATTATATTGGTTTAATTGTATTATATTGTGTAATTTATTATCTAAAGTTGTTCAACTAATTTTAACTTATTATAGCCGACTTTTGATCATAAGGATTTCCATAAGACATCATATTGCTTGTTAAAAGTTTGAAACTCCTATTATGTTTGATTATATCATCAAACCGTACTTTAAATTTATGAATGCAATTTAATAGTCCTGCTTTTTTTCCTTGATAGAAAATGTTCATCTAAATATGGGTATTTCATAAGTAGATACCAATTACATGCAACTTTTTATGCTTTGAATGGCCATAACTTAAATTTGAATTTGACTTGTAAGCTGCAACCTAGTTAAACTATAGAGGAAGAGTCCCTTACGAGTTGAGTGATCATACCATCAAGGTAAATGCTTTGAGAAATATATTCGATATAGTGTTTGTGTAATTAGGTATAAGTTATATGAAAATTATTTTACAGGAAGTTTAGAATTTTGAAACCTAATCTAAAATTTAAAATTGTATTAGAAGTCTTACATTGTTAGGTTTGTTCTGACCCTGAAGGGGAGTCTTCAAGAAAAAAAAAAACTTTCACCAACTAAACATAATAATATACATGAAAGCTTAAATAAATAACAAAAATTCACCCAATAAAGCAAATATTATAAGTGTGGAATAATAAAGAGTAAGAGAGGAGAGAAAGACACCAAATTTATTTTAGTTGAGAACTATCTACTTGCTCCTAGTCCAGTCCCTAATTTCACTGTTGATATTTAGTTCTTATTGCAACTTTAACAAGAATATACCGTTCAATTATAATTATTTTTCACAGGCTAAAGGAGAACCTTTCACTCACTTTTTTCCCCCCTAAACTCAAGAATAACCTCTAAAAATTCACAAGAACCACTTAATAGAAAATTACTTCGCTCAACTTCACTTGACGTAATCAAGAGGCTTGAAGAATGAATGCACACCACAATGTACTAAAAACTCGCAAAATACACATTAAAACTAAAAATTCACTTGAAGAAAAAGCTTGTATAGAACACTCATATATTGCTTCGAAAAAGATGTGATAAAGACTTGTACTTTTAGATAAAACTTCTATATGAAACAAGTTATAAAATCATCTTATTTATACTCAGCATTCACCAATATATCTGTTGTATAATAGTTATAATATTTATTGTCCAACGGAAAAAAAGTAAATAAATGATTTGATCATTATGTAATCTGGTGAATTATGTCTTTATCTGCATCATTTGCAACATTTGGTCGACTGATATACTTGATTTGGTCAACCAATTGACCTTTATCTTCAGTTCAGTCGACCAACTTACATTCAGTCGGTCAACTTACATTCAATCGACTGATAGTCCTTTGACTAGAGATTAGTCGACTAATTAAACTCATGCGATTGACCTATATCAAAACCAAATAATACTCTTCCAATTATACTTAAATTAAACAAAATTAAAGACTTATATTTAAGCTTTTCTTTTAAAACATTTATTATCTTAACTCCATGCAATCCTAACCAATTAAGATAATCATCAAGAAGGTAATATTAAATTAAATACATAAACTTTTTGATTGTGCACCTATATGGATATTTTAAAATACATATGTATGAATAATCAAATATAAGTTTTTTGAACACACCAAACCAAAATCAAGAAAAGTTTACATTAATCAAAACATAAGTAAACCAATTTAAACTAAAGAGCTTCTTCAAACTTAAGTCTTCATTTGATTTTCCGTTTTCTTCTTCGAGACTCTATAATTGATCAACTTGAACTTTATTCAACCTATCCTTCAAACATATTTAAACATATACACATTAGTAGCAAAGGTTGTTTTGTCATTATCAAAATAAAATGGAACTATCCTTGGTCCAACATACATGGTACTTATCTAACTTGTGCCAGTTCATTCATTAGTTTCTACATAAACTATTTGTAGTGCAATCTCTACATAATATAGAATTATGTTGTGTCATAATTATGGCTTTACTTATTGAGAATCGAACATCATTTATGCTACTTTTCTAAACATATTTTTCTGAACCAAAAGTTGGCTAGTATAAAATTAGAGCTATTCTTTGAAGAAG
Source organism: Pinacopodium congolense (assembly GCA_028565735.1). Classification (NCBI taxonomy): domain Eukaryota; kingdom Viridiplantae; phylum Streptophyta; class Magnoliopsida; order Malpighiales; family Erythroxylaceae; genus Pinacopodium; species Pinacopodium congolense. The sequence goes on along the minus strand of JAOXYD010000136.1, from coordinate 28,085,989 downwards.
TAACACGGTTAGGCTCTTTTGCCATTCCCCAATTAATGTAATCCAACAAAATTCAATAAAGACTTGCCATGGTTGATTCTCCATACATGTGGGTTAGCAATATCTAATCACAAATAGTAAATGTACCCTTTATCATTAAATTAAAATAACAAGATATTCCTTGGTCCTTACTCCATAACCAATGATTTACATATTCTGAAGACTTGATTATGTAAAAGTAAATATTGAAATTAATAAAGAAATTATCTTGTCAAAATATTATTTATAACATTGTTTGTTAATTAATAATTATATTGCTTATATTTTAACATCTTTCATTTTCTACGTGCTTTTTCATTGAACATAGACTTGGTGTGGAGGATTGTGATCTACTTTCAATTTTGGATACCTAGCTAGAAATTGTGCTTTGATTAGATTGACTTTCTAGGTTTTGAAACTTCTTTAATTTATAAACTTCTTTATCTTAGTTAAGTGGTTTGTTAATTAGGTAATTAGTCATCAATAATCTTTTCCTTAAACTTCTTTTCCAAAAGTAAAAAAGTAATAATGATTATAGTTTGTTTTCTTGATTACAGGTGGTAACAAAATATGGGCTGCAGTAGTCTAGTTGTTTGCAGAAAACAAGAAAGATAATGAAGTGTAAGATCAGAGCCTTAATAAGAAGATTTCTCTCCCATTGAGGATTCAACTGGAACTTGTTAGCATTGTTCTTGTTGAAAATGAAACAAATACATGAACAATTTTTATTGTATATTCAAACTATTTCTTTACTGACAAAGTAAAAGTATTTGTATTTATGCTATCAATGTATATAGACATAATTGATGTAATGTATGCTTTATTAAGAAATATAATTTGATGTCTTTTTTTTTGTATAACTTTTAATCTAATTTTAATAGAAAGTAAATATCATTGTTGCATTAATAATCTCATAACCACAATAAACAAGTTAAATATACTTAATGATAGGTTTAATATAAAAAAGAGAGAGAAGGTAATAGCCAATGACTTACCACATATATTAAATTCAAAAGATAATGGACGATCATATTTACAACTGCTTTCCAAAATGTCGTCAATATTTGAACATAAAATACATTAACTAAATGTTTAAACATTTAACATAAATTCCACTATAGTAATCTCATCTAACTCACTTTCGTAACTGTCTTTCTTTCCACCCTTATATCTTGTTACTGGGTCATGCTTGATAAACTTTGTACCAATAAACCTAATTATTGAATCAAAATGTGTAGCCATTTTTTGAAGTTCCTCAATATGTCAAATGCAAATAAGATTAAGTTGTTAGTTAAAAATGATAGCATAAAGCAAGGCAAAAATTGTGGAGTTAAAAATTGAACAATAAACATACCTTGTATTAATTTGCCACACGGAGTCACTTGATTATAACCAATAAGATTATCAAGTTAAACATTAATTTTTTCCTTACAATGACGTGTGTGATTTTATGCAACTAGAAGTAAAGCCTCTTAACATGTCATTATCTATTTTTGCCAAAAGGAGCTTGCTTTTTTGCCTAGGAACTTACTTGTGATTTTTTTTTCTCCCATTCAATTCCATTACTTATGCCTGTTTTTTGTTTCCATTAGATTTAATATGATTTACAAAAACAAGGTCACTATCCATTTTGTTTAGTGTGCTTAAATTGCATTAATTTGCATAAGTCTAATTAACAAAAAATTTTCATTTATTATCACCTATATAGCAGTTGAATAATAGCATAAAAGTAATGCATAGATTAGAAGCACATAGTTTCCATTAACAACATAGCTTGAGTAGAGAGGCCCTTATAAATGAACAAGAGAATGCACACCTAAGTTGAGAAAAGGTAGAAGCATGAGCGTCTGGAAAAAGGAATGGACAATACTGGTAGAAAGATGGTGACTAGAGGAGAACAGAATAAGAAGAACGAACAACTAGGGGAGTCACATGTGAGAGGAGGAAGCAAGGAGTTTAATTCGTGGACAAAGCCACATCATTGTGTCACGTGTCAGTCATGTTAGCAAGTCTAAAATGTTATTTGTCCACATCAACAAAATTTAACGGATGATTGAATGGTAAAAAAAAATGAAAATTTAATGGTTTTTAGAGTATTGGGGCTAAATTAATATTTTGAAAAACTACAAGAATCTTTTGTTATTTGTCAACACTTCCTTTCAATTGATAAAATGATCTTGTTTAGTATATACGTCATTTTAATCCTTGGTTGAAGTATGCATGCTACCAATTGATAGATAAAACGATGTCATTTTGTATAGTTAGAAAGTCATATCATTGTGTCACGTATCAGTCATGTTAGTAGGTCTAAAATGCCATTTATCCACATTAACAAAATTTAATGGAGGATTGAATGGTAAAAAAATAAGAAAATTTGATAATTTTTAAAATATTGGGACTAAATTGGTATTTTGAAAAATTAAAAGAACTTCTCGTTATTTAAACCTAAAATTTCATCTAAACAAATGCGTTAATTCTTTCTTTGCTTCTTACCTGCGGTTGCAATTTAACTCTAGAAAGGAATTTGCCGAAATGGAGTACTAAGAATGTTTTATTTTGTGTTTGAAAAAGGATAAATTGTATGATCTGAAGCCTCATCCCAGCTCCGAATATGGTGAAGAGGCTTTCCATTAGACCAAAAAGGAGGACTAGATTTACGTCGGGCCTGCAGTATTCGGACCCATTAGATCAAAATTGCTTGAGGATTATGGAAGCATTAACTACATCTTAAAAATTGCTAACAAAATCTGGGTGAGTGGAGTAGAGGATTGGAGGAGTAGAGGAGGAAAATGGAAGAGTATGCTGAGGAGTTGAGGAGCCCACCGGTTAGCCTGATAGCGTTGGTGGGGTGCTCCGAGCACCACCACCTGCTTTCCACCTATCTTCACTCGGAGCAGCCTCCTATCAACACCCTCGCCTTGCCTGATTTCTCTAAGATCTCTTTTCTTCTCTCCGATTCCCACCATATCAATAACAACAACAAGCCCTCTTCTTCCACTACTGATCCTTTGTCTTCTTCGTCTTCTTCTGGTATTCTCAAGAAGGACTGGTTTCTCAAGCATCGCACTAGAGTTCCAGCCGTCGTCGCCGCTCTCTTTTCTTCCGATCACATCTCTGGTGACCCCGCTCAGTGGCTTCAGGTCTGCACTGACCTTGAGAATCTCAAGTGCGCCCTCTATTCCTGCTATTTTTTTCTTCTACCCCTCTCTTTATTTCTTTTTTTTTTTCAAGCTCATGGTTTCACCGATGCAATTGGTTTACAGGAATGAGATTCGTTCAAAGAACATCAAAATTGTTGTCGTTTCTGTGCAATCGTCTTCCAGTGGTAATCTTTTACTTCTCTCATTTACAATTTGTGTCATTATTCAATCCATTGCTGCTAATACTAACAACCACTTGACTTGCTGGAGAATACAGCTGAAATTAGTGAAGATAGGATGATTGCTCTGCGCAAGCGGGCTGAAGTTGACTCCAAATTCCTGGTTATCTTTAATCCCTATGATGATTCACAACTTCAGCAATCCCTCAGCAGGCGAGCTACCATTTCTTAACTTTCTTTTAGAGAAATAAAATTTTGGTTTTTCACTTTGATTTATGTTTCAGTTTCCTGACTCTAACTATACTCTTGAAGTCTTACTTGCTATTATGCGACTATCAGAAATGTTAGAATTTTGTAGACAATATGAAATATTAAAGCTTTTTAGAATAGGAAACATGGGAGCAAGAGGTCATCTGCATTGTCCCATAGATTCCAAAGTCATAGTTGTAGTCCATATAAGATTTTTTAAATCCTTTGGCAAAGGGTCACTCTAATTTGGTTCCTATATGACGATTTAAACTGGTATTTTACACACACATAAGGAATGTAATTGTAAGTATCAGTTGTGTATTTGGTGTTATCTAAGATAAAAATCTTAGCTTTCTTGTTGATAGCAACAAATTTAAATGATATCATATGTATAGGTCTCATATAATGAAAATGTAAGTAGGAGGATTGAAATAGTTATCAAAATCAAGTGGAGGAATTAAAGTTTGTTTATCTATTTTTTCTCTTTTCTACATTTGGACGTGTAATTATTGATCTCATTTCCTTTCTGATTGGCCTGGTGTCTTGGACACCATTTCTACAGGTTGGGGACTGTGTTTGCTGAGTTAGCAACTGCATATTATAGGGATGAGGGACGTAGGATAAAAACACGTGTTGAAAAGAAGAACTTCAATTCTCCGGAGTTACATGTTCGGTATTGCTTCAAAGTAAGAGTTTTACTTTATTTACTGGAGCATATACAGATGCATTCTGATTTTCCAAATTCTAGAGAAGTTTTTACTCTAGTACAAGTCCTCTTTAAAAATGACTAAATCATATTTTCTAACCTGATGGATGAGTTGTTTATGCCACCATAAATGGCTGTTACCAACACTTGGAAAAGGCTGCCTACGGAGGAGGAATACTTTTTGTGACATTGATTTCATGACAAATCATTCCAAGTTTATTGGGTAATTCTTTTGGGTTTTCCAATGTAGACAGATTTGCTCATCAGTGTTTAATTGATAATGCATGTAATCTGATACTAGTATTAACTATGTTCATTAGTGACTGCAGCATGTGAGTCATTATTTAAACTACAACCCTTTCCAAGTAGCTGATTTTGTCATCTATGGATTTCTAGGTTGCTGTATATGCTGAATTCCGGAGGGATTGGGGTGAAGCTTTGAGATTTTATGAAGAGGCGTACCACACACTGCGAGAGGTTCTATTTTTATGCTCTTTTTCTGTGAAATTCATCTTTGATCTTGCTGGGAAACTAAAAGAAATTGTTTGCAAATATGCTCTATTAATGACAACATTAAGTTTATCTGCAGATGGTTGGTACAACCAACAGGTTGCCAGCTATTCAACGTTTGGTTGAGATAAAAGCTGTTGCAGAGCAATTGCATTTTAAGATTTCAACTTTGTTATTGCATGGTGGAAAGGTAGTGGATGCCGTGACGTGGTTCCGCCAGCATTATGTTTCATACAGGAAGCTTGTGGGAGCACCAGAAGCAACCTTTCTTCACTGGGAATGGATGAGCAGACAGTTCTTGGTATTTGCAGAGTTACTTGAAACATGCACAGCAGCCATCTCTAGCGATTTTAATCCACTTTCAGGCACTGGAGACAAGACTTTGACGGAGTGGCAATTTCAACCAGCTTATTACTATCAGGTCAGTGACCCTCGCATTTTAACACCTTACGATGTTCCTAAGTAGATGCCTACATTAGAATTTATATATTTAAGTTCTTCCACTCCATTTTTTAGTTTGAGAAAGAATCTCAAAAACATGATCATTAAAGGGAATCAGTACAGGCAATTGATATAGGTTTCTAATATCATAGTGAACTGAGCTACTATTGTTGATTAGATCAATGCTGGAGGTTTTGGTTGGCCAAACCAAATGATTTATTTTCTTGCAATTGATATTTAGATCTTATCAAATGCAAATTCACTATCCTTTGTTTATTCTGATATAGAGAGTTAATAAATAAACAAATTAAATAGTGAATTTTAGCTCTCTTCTTTTATGTAGTACACTAGTTTTCTTTAGATGGTCACTCCTCAGGGTTTCTTTAAAAGGTCACTCACTCTTCAGTGCACCATAGTGTTGGCCTTGGAAATTTTTTGATGAATGCTGGCTTCAGTATCACTTATTCAAGGCTTGTGCATCTTATAAATGATTCTGCAGTCATTATGGTTGCTAGCATGAAAGCCTTATTGAAAGGAATTTATTTATAAGTCTTGATGAAAAATTATAATGCAATCTTTGCCTCTTATAAAGTCTACTAGCTGTAGTCTTTGCTACTATTAATTAGGGTTAAATCCATCACAACTAGAAATTAGGTCCTTGAGGTTTCAAAATTGTCATCCAGCAGTCCTTTGTCAAATTAGTCCTATGTGGATTAACGGTTGATTACGTGGACCCATACATGTGGCAGTTAGTTTACATGTGATCCATCTATGTGGTAGTCTGTGCTTTCTGCCCTGTGGAAAATGATGTTGTTTTGATCTTGGTTGAAATGACATCATTTTGCATATGGCAGAAAGTACAACTGAACTTACCAATCAATGTAATGTCGTTTCTGCCTTTTGATAATGTGTAATCAACTTCTTTCTTTCTTCTTCACTCCTCTTATCATTCTTAATACCAAGTGTCGCCCATATAAAGCTCTTTGCAACTTCATTTGGATCATCGATCCTCAAGGTCCTTGAAATCACAACATTTCCGTCTGAACTATTACCACTTCCAAAGGACTGTTCTGAGAGAGATGGGTTAAGAAAGCTACAATCTCTTGAATGTTTTCCCAGTTGAGACATGGGACTAGAGCTTGGTGGACAAGGCTGTGGTAGAGAGGGACGTGGACTTTGAACGGCTCAGCCCCAATAAGTCTGTGCTCAGATAAGTGGCACTGGACATCCTAAAGAGCAGAAAGTAGGTTGAGACTTGAGAGTGTTCCATGGACATGGCCAAGGAGGACCAGGGGAACACAGTACCTGAGTAGGAAAGTCTTGATAGTCCTTGCAAATTCCTTCTTGGGAAACTCCATTACATGTCCAGTCCAACGAATTTGAAGCTCTCACTGATGATCCACTTGAATGATCATGCCCTTTATCAGTCCGCCCTCCATGCGAAACAATGAATCAATCTTGATTATTTCTGTAATACCTGTTTCAAACACTGTTTTTTGTCTTCTCTGAGAGGTTCAAAACAGAAGCAACAGTCTTGGTGAGAGGAGAATCAGATCCAAAGTTAAGAACAGTCCCATTGTTTCTCCAACAGTAGTTGTGAACTCCATTAAGCGTACGAACCTGAGCTATTTGGAGACCTTTTTAGACTATTATTTGACGATAATGTGTAAGCAGAAGAGCTCTTGTTATTTTGCTGACCAGCAACCACGGGCACATTCCTCCTGTTACCCCCTCTAGTTGAGTATCTTTGACAGCTTTTGCAAAAATGACGAGGCTGGTTAATGTTTTATTTGTTGTAATAACAGAACTTGGTGTCCATGCTATTGGAATGAGGGCAGGGAAGTATTTTTCTCAGGCTTCTTCTCTTTTGAGAGGAAGAAGCTGATTATACATTGTCAAAATGACATTGTTTTGATCAGCAAGTCTGGCTGTGCTTTTTGCCTTGTGCAAAATGAAGTTGTTTTGCACAGGGTAGAAAGTACAGCTAGACTGCCGAGCAGACGGTTTATATGTACACCAACTTCCATGTCTACATGTTAGTCTACATGAGACCAACTTAATAGAGAACTAATAGATCATAATTTATTAAAATTTCAGGAACCTATTTTAATAGTTTTGAAACCTCAGGGACCTAATTTGTAATTGTGATACCACAGGCCCTTGATGAATTTGAATGTATAAATTATTTACCTTCTTTATATCTGTGCTTCCGTAGTTTCAAATCTCAATGATTCTGTATAAATGAATCTTTAGAGTTTGTTAATACTAATCCATACCTGATTTTCCAATATAATTCATCGTATTGAACTAGTTTTTTAAGTTTTTACCATACATGCGAGGTATTTATATATACTATTTTTGACCCTCACCTATGACCTCTTTCTCAAGTTTAAGTCAGGTCACCCTTGTTTTTAAGTGGATTTATATATTTTCTTTTGCCCACACTTTTTGTGAGAGGGCATTTAGAATAATATACAATCCATTTATGGGCCTCACCCATTTGTATAAGCATTTGCGATAATTATGATGATAACAAACATTTTTTTGAAGGTCATTTGATCAAATGTAAACCAGTCAGGAATGCATATCAGTTATTGCTTGAATGTTTGCAAACTAATTGCATGAGCCTCATATGATCAAATGTAAGCTGGTCAGGAATGCATACCAGTTATGGTTTGAATGTTTGCAAACTAATTGCATGAGCCATAACTGGTATGTTTGCAAACTAATTGCAGGAGCCATCACTATCTCATTGTTTTGAGTACTTATTCAGACTATTTTTTGGGAACCTGAAACATTTAATTAGTTTCTCTATATTTTCCATGTGATTCACTACAGTTGGCTGCACAGTACCTAAAGGAGAAGAGAACATATTTGGATCTTGCATTTTCTATATCTGAAACCGCTGATGAGATTGATAATGGTGCTGAATCTGTGACTGCTTCAGTTTATGTGGGTCAGTTTGCTCGATTACTCGAGCAAGGGGATACATGTGTGATGCAACCGTAAGTTTTGCCATATTAACTTTGGCATGCAATGTTTTGTTTTCAATAATTCATGTGTTCTAATGTTTTGCAGACTGAGTGATGAAGAATACACCTCCTATGCTATTGCTGAAGGGAAGAGATACCAAGATTCCTTTGAAATTATTGCTCTTCTGAAAAAATCATATGAATCATACACCACTCTTAAAGCTGTGAGGATGGCCTCTCTTTGTGGCTTTCAAATGGCTAGGGAACATATTGCAGTGGGTGATTTCAACAATGCAAAACAGTTACTTGACGGTGTTGCAAGTCTATACAGACAAGAGGGGTGGGTCACATTGTTATGGGATGTCTTGGGTTACTTGCGAGAGTGTGCTAGGAAATGGGGTACAGTGAAAGACTTTATAGAGTACTCTCTTGAAATGGCTGCATTGCCAGTATCATCTGATACTGAGGTCCAATCTTTTAGATCAAAAGACATTGGTCCAGCTGGCCCTGCAAGTCTTTCCCAGAGAGAAATCATACACAGGGAGGTTTTTGGGCTTGTTAGTGGGGACGCAAGGTGGGCATCAGCTGAAAACAATGATCTCAAAATTACTGGAGATAGTCCCCTGCGTCTTGAGGTTGATCTAGTCAGTCCTCTTAGATCTGTACTTCTTGCTTCTGTAGCATTTCATGAACAGATAATTAAGCCTGGTGTCCCTGCCTTGATCACACTGTCTCTTCTATCTCACTTACCTCTTACTGTGAACATTGATCAATTGGAAGTTCAGTTTAATCAATCAGAATGCAACTTTTCCATTTTAAATTCTGAAGGAACTCAATCAGCTCAAATTACCAGTGACCAACAGGGCTCTCGAGTTGAAAGTGCTCCATCTCTGGCACTTGTTACAAACAAATGGCTGCGATTGACTTATGCTATTACATCTGGTCAGTATAGCCTTGTACTATGCGGGATAGGATATTTCTATGCATACTAAGTTGGTGATCATTAGAAACTGTGAACATTTTGTTGCTCACAAGTAAGATCTATTGTCTGTTGATCTTACCATGTGAATAAAGCACACGATATTGACCAGGATTTTTGCATGACATTTGAGTCAGTTTTCTCCCCTTTGTTTGGTGTTATGCATGAACTGATGCAACAGTGTAAATTCAACTCACAATTGACTCGATTAGTTTGTTTCAACTGTTAGGCATTCAGTATTCTCTCCGTATGATTGCATAGACGAAAAATATGGTTGCATGAGAGTGATTCTATAAGAAATTGCTATTCCATGGGTATGGTTAGGAGAAATTCAACTGTTGCTAGAAAATTTTCCCAGCCAACATGTAGAGATGACTCAACTGAAACCTTTTTACTCCAAACAACGATTATATGCCCAATCAGTGCCAAGTAATTCAGGATGCTAGTAAATGCTTTGCTGAAAGTTAAGTCCCTTTTGGCTGATTACCAAACTCATAGAGTATACACCAATGAGTTAATTATTCATTTTCCATTGCAATATTTATGTATGATAAGAGCTGCTGCTATCAATTGCGCCTTTTTTTTTTCCCCCAATAGAAGAATAGCTTACATGCTTGATTGTGTCAGGATTTTTCTCTTTCAAAATGATCGTCCTTCTGTTTTGAAGGCCCCTATTTTTGCAGCATGAGTTGATGGATCACATATTATTTAAATTTTCACACGTCTTTCTAATTTCTCTCACTTATATTAACTATATAGTTGTATGTCTGTATGCAGAGCAAAGTGGTAAACTGGAGTGCATTTATGTAGCTGTGAAGATGGGGCCACATTTCACAATCTGCTGCAGAGCTGAAAGTCCTGCTTCAATGGATGAATTACCTCTCTGGAAGTTTGAAGCTCAAGTCGAGACTTTTCCGACAAAGGATCCAGCTCTTGCACTATCTGGTCAAAAAGCTGCCCAGGTTGAAGAACCTGATCCACAAGTTGATCTTATTTTAGATTCTACTGGTCCTGCATTAGTTGGAGAAAGTTTCATGGTTCCTGTCACAGTGGCTTCAAAAGGTCATGCAATATTTTCTGGAGAGTTAAAAATCAATCTGGTAGATGTAAAAGGAGGAGGGTTATTCAGCCCGAGGGAGACAGAACAATCCTCTATGGACAATCATGTTGAGCTTCTTGGTGTTACTGGACTCAATGGAGAGGATGAATCTCAAGTGGGTGCTGACAAAATAAAGAAAATTCAGCAGTCTTTTGGCTTGGTTTCTGTTCCCAAATTGGGAAATGGAGAATCATGGTCCTGCAATCTAGAAATCAAGTGGCATCGACCCAAACCTGTTATGCTGTTTGTATCATTAGGTTATTTCACAGATAGCAATGAGTTGACTTCACCCAAAGTTCATGTCCACAAGAGCTTGCAAATTGAAGGAAAGAGTGCCATTCAGATTAGCCACAAGTTTATGCTGCCATTTCGCCAGGATCCACTCCTACTGTCAAGCATCAAATCTGCATCAGATACAGTTGAGCCAGCATCTCTTCCTCTGAATGTATCAAGTTTACTAATTATTAGTGCCAAGAACTGCAGTGAGGTGCCATTGCAGTTGCAATCTATGTCTGTTGAGGGTGATGATGACAGTGAAAGATCGTATACCTTGCAACATAGTGGTGATCACTTAGGGTCTGCCCCACTTATGCCAGGAGAAGAGTTCAGGAAGGTATTCACCATCGTTCCTGAGTTCAATGCCTCAAAGCTTAAGCTGGGATCAGTTTCTCTAAGGTGGAATAGGAATCTAGAACCTAAAAGTCATCCTTCTACATTAGGTTGGACTTTGACAAAACATGAACTCCCGGAAGTAAATGTTGAGGTATCTCCGTTGATTGTTAGTTTGGAGTCTCCTCCTTATGCCATTCTTGGAGAGCCATTTAGATATCTGGTTAAAATCCGAAATCACACGCAATTGCTCCAAGAAGTCAAGTTCTTGTTGGCAGATTCTCAAAGCTTTTTGTTATCTGGGTCTCATAGTGACACTATTTTTATCCTCCCCAAATCTGAGCACATTCTGGGCTACAACCTTGTACCACTCACTTCTGGTTTGCAGCAGTTACCTCGAGTTACAGTCACCTCTCAAAGGTATTTGGCTGAGTTTCAGCCTTCTTTAGCTGCATCCAGTATTTTCGTATTCCCAAGTGAACCCCATTTCAGTATATCAGACATTGGAGACAAAAGGAAGGAATCTGTTATGGCCGAGTAAATCCACATTACTGAATATATTGCAGAAAATCTAAATGGTTGTTCCCAGATGATACTAATTGATGGTCTGCCAGGTTTTGATAGTGGGATGAATATTTCTAGCTAGTTGGTACAGAAGGATTATTTCATTTTATGAGAGTATGGTTAGGTGATCGTTGATTTGCAGTCGAATTCAGAATTTCGTGTTATTAGAAGATTTTCTTGAAGAAAGACAGTTCAAGATATCAGAATCAGCGCAGGGGTTATCATTCAGAATTGGTTGTACAGTTTTTGATGCGGGTGTTGGGTTTACTGCAGTTCCCTATTCTTGGCTGGGAGTGCGTACTGAAGAGGCATACTGAATCCCTCACAGCATATTTCCTTATTCCATCCATCCATTTCATAGAATTGAAATGAACGAGACCACAGAATTTTAGGATTTCTTTATTCTTTTCTTGAGATTTTGATATTTGAAGAGTTTAACTCAGAAAACATAAAGTACATGGTTTTTTTTTTTTTGTAATTTCTTTTGACTTTTTCGTCATTTATAGTAGTTAAAAAGCTTCTTAAATTTTGGAGTGGAGAAGTGAATATTCATCCAATCCATATACAAAATAACTATTGTTTTTTCGAAAAATTAGTACTCATTTCAGTTCCAATATTGACGGGCTTCTTAGTAAAATAAAAGGTTAATTCTATTGAACAAATAATAATTAAACACTAAAGGTTAACATAAAATCAGCATTCCTCACGCTGTTTGTGTTTCACAAGTCTGCTTCCTTCTGCCAATTACAACCATAAATATTATAGCTGAAGGACAATTTTTGTTTATTTCAAAATATTAAAATATATTTCTAACCTCTACAACAAAATACTTAAAAAAAGATATTATTAACCACGGACAGTATGATTAATCAAAAGCTTGAGTCTAATATCTTCTAAAAAAATCTAAATTGTAATAAAATAAAAAATAAACCTAAAATAAATATTCAAAGTAGGAGGTGAATTCCAAAATTTAAGCCCTTTTACAAATGATGAGTTAATGAATGAACAAGGAAAATATTACACAACCAACCACCAATCTCAATTATGCAATGTATGCAACCAGACACAATTGTATAAATTAAAGAGTATAAATTAAAAATATAAATCCTTCCACTTTGACATATTCAATTCCTTAAGAATTTTTTGACAATTTAGAACTCAATAACTCTTCAAGAATTGGTGAAAAGGGATCTTTGCTGCACACTTCAATCAAAGCATTTTTACCGTCCAAATCTCTTTTACTTGTTGCTCACAATTAATGCTTAACAATCAGCTCATTCAATATCTTAAGCTAAGCTCTTAAAATTTTAATAGTTGTCAAATACAATAAGATGACATGAAAATCTCAAAAAAGAAAGAAAAAGATCTTTTATAAACAACTTTTTTTCTCATAAGTTTTTTTAGTTCGATTAACTAACTTCTAATCAGTTGATTGACTTTAATATTATGAATAATTTTTAAAATTTTATTTTTCACTTAAAGCATCCATGCTCATGATTTATAAAATTACTCAGATTTCAAATTAAGTTTTCAAGTTAAGCAATTTTATGTGTAACTTGATTGGAAATAAAAAACTTGCTTTCATGTCCTTGAGATGTCAAGATAGAAAGAGAATAAAGGTGTGAGAAATTTAATTACTAGGCTTCAAGATCTAGTGCAAGCATTACTTGGATTCTTTATTATCAAGTTAAAATAAAAAATAAAAAATAATCTAATTTACAGTAATTCACAAGTATTTATAATTTGTTGGTCATATAATAATAATATATTATTTTTTATTATTTTAATAATATATATTATTAAAATATTAGAACCGACAATGTAGACAATGTAGAACCGTCAAGATATGAGCACTGAACATTTTGGCGTTCAGTGCTCATATCACACACAGTATTCTAATAATTGTAATCTATAAGAAGTATTAAACGAGATTCTCAAGGTTTCCCTTCTTATGCAATGCTTCTCTAAGTAATTTTGTTTGTGGTAATCATGTCATGACCATTATCAATGTTCTCTTATTGCCTGTTTCTTATAAATGTCTTTTCTCGTCATTTTCTTGTGGTAACAACGTTGCCCCCAATGTTCAGCTGCTTAGAGAAGAGAAGCCTAAATATTAAAAATTATAAGCTATGGTCCTCTCTAATAAAATGTTTTATTTCTGTTTAAGAGTGTTTTTTTTAATCTTCTAGATTAAATAGTACTCCAAAAACTTGAAGTTTACGACGGATGAAATATTTCTAGTATAGAACTTGAAAACAATTGAATAAAAATTAATAGCGTTCACAACTAGACATATACATTATCGTCGTCTTGTTTGTTTCTAACCCACCCAAATGCTATTTACGTAACTTATTGCTCTTCTAATTTCAAAATCTCTGAAATAATAGTATAGTGATAATAATAATAATAATCAGCCATATATGGAAGAAGAAGTGAAGGTTTATGGAACATGGTACAGTCCATACTGTTGGAGAGTCATATGGGCACTGAGGCTCAAAGGTATACCATACGAATTCATAGAAGAAGATCTGGCCAATAAGAGTGATTTGCTCCTTAAGCTCAACCCTGTCTACAAGAAGATTCCTGTACTCCTACATGGTGGAAAATCGATTTGCGAGTCTACGGTAATAATGGAGTACATTGAAGAGACATGGCCTTGTAACCCTCTGCTGCCTCTTGATCCTTATGAGAGAGCTGCTGCACGTTTTTGGCTTAATTTTGCCGATGTAAAGGTAAATTAATCTTTACAATGTTAGTTTTGGATTAATCCTTCATTTATTAAAAAGAATAGGGTTGCCCTTTTTGCAGCTTCCTATAATGTGGAAAATGTCTAAAGTTGGTGGCGATGAACTGAAGCAAGTGATCAAGGAGAGCTTGGAAATATTACAAACTCTGGAAGAGCAAGCACTGAGGGAGAAGAAATTTTTTGGTGGTGACAAGATAGGCATGGTTGATTTGTCCTTTGGAGGAATTGCTCACGTGTTGGAAGCCATTGAATGCAAACTAGGAATGAAATTGGTGGAAGGCGATAAGCTGCCTCGTTTGCTTGCATGGATGCAAAATTTCAAGGAAGTTCCCATGTTATCGGACAACCTTCGCAACTTGAAGCTTCCACTCAAGAAACCAACTCCAAATTAGTTGGAAGTTCAAAGCAATACGTGCCCCTGTACCCTTTTCTTTTACATTATCTGCACTTGGAAGAAAGATGAGTCAAAGTTGTTTTAATTAATAAAAAATTAGTCTTTTATGCTATTTTGATATCGAAGGTGACTATAAACTGCCAACTTATTATAATCAATTCTATAGAAAGTTGATCGTATTTTTATGTGTCTAAACTATTACATAAAGAGAGTACTTATATATGAGTCTAGTTATACAAAAGCTAATGCAAAACTAAACATGTATTTTCTAGAAGCTAAAGAGTGATCCATAATGGTCTGGTTGTATCCTATTTTGAGCACCAATTTTGTTTGGAAGAAAAAAGAATGTGTTGATTTTCAACACACCTCCTACACATCCTTGTGTTAGCTTTATGTTGACCCATTAGGTGAAGGCAAAGTGTGGCTATTTTCAATAAGGGACCAACATACCAGTGTGTAATGGCCATGTTGGCTAGCAAAACACCTGCACACAAGTGTCTAAGGTTTATGTTCCTCTAAACAGCAAAGTTACGCGTTTTAGGTCTATTTTGACTATAAGCATATTTTCATCCTTAGTTTCATATTTAATTCTTCATATTATATTTAAATAATTGTCTTTTTTATTCTGAACATAATTATTATTCTAAGTTAATCAAATTTAAGTTTTCTTGTTTTTCTTCAAAGGTGTTTGTATTGTGTTTGATTTTTCTACTCTTAAATTAGGGTAATTCGTTCCTATACTGTGTTAGGTGGTATCAAAACCTTAAAAACCTATCACATGTTCATCTAGTAATGGCTAATAATACCAATGATAACATTCGTAGGTTACTCAAAGTTTAAAGAGCAATTGAAAAACATCGGGAATCAAATCGCTATATAGAAAAGTAATAGGAAGGGAACAATTGTAAGTGTTGTTATGAGGAGATAATTGTAGGAGAATTAAAGATCTAATTAATAGGAAAGGTAACCCTACAAGGCATTCTCAAATTCAAAATCTTACACCTTAGAATTACATCAATTGTTTGAGTAATGAGAAATAAATAATTAATTAAAGAATGGTGGAGAACATTATGAGTATGGACTAAAGATAGATATTTAATCCTTTAGTGATAATTTAGATATAGAGACGTTCTGTGGACTGGTTAGCAGAAGTAGAATGTTTCTCTGACTACATTGAAATTTCTAAAGGGAGAAAGGTTAAATTAGCAACTTATAGATTAAAAGGACGAACATCAGTATGGTGGGAACAGTTAAAGGAGATAAGGAGAAGAGAAGGAAGAAATCCAAGTTCCTCATGGAGTAGGATGCACAAATTATTAAGAGAGAGATTATAAGCAATACCAAGAATGTTGCAAAATACATAGGAGTATTCATAAATACACAGTAGAGTTTTAAGGTTGGCAACTCATAATCAGTTGTTAGAAACTCAACCTTAACAAGCATCATGACACTTAAGGGGATTAAAATTAAGTATATGGGATAAATTTAAGATCTAATTAGTACAAGTAGTTCAAGATGCGAAGAACTTAACTATGAAGGCATAATCAATGTTCAATGAGAAGTCAAAGGCATTTAAGCAGTATGTGAATAAAAAGGCTTCCATTGAGAAAGGAAAAAGTGGTGAGTACAACTCCTACACATGATAGTGGTGGAAAGGGCAACACTAATGGTGATAATTCAATAAGATGGCTCTTATGGCTTCTAAATCCACCAATCCTTATACTAAGTTCGCTCCTCCTAATTGTTATAAAAGTAATGAACTAACCCACAAATCTAATGAAAGACCAAAAAGAAAAGCGATAAATATGGTGGAGCAATTTAAGGATGATGAAGAAGAGGAAATACATGCATATAAAGGAGATGATCTGGAGCAACTAAAGGGAGAGAATGATGAAACATTTATGGGAGTGATTATAAGATTGATGATATCTCACAAGAAACATGATGATTTGCAAATGCATAAGCTCTTTCATATAAGTTGTATGATGTAAGGAACTTATATGAGCTGATTATCGATGGAAATAGGTAAGAAAATATTATAAGTAAAGTATCAGTAAGAAATTAAGTTTACCAAGCCACATCCCGAACCTCATAACATTGGATGAATTAAGGAGGTTAGAGAGATTTTGTCAAAGAATGCTTTAAGGTACTATTCTTAGTTGGTAAATTTTGTGAAATTGCTAATATGGGTATATATACCAAATACTTTTGGGTAGACCATGGCAATACAATGTTGATGTTGTACATTTGGTAAGGAAGAAAATTTATCAATTTATAAAAAATGGAATGAAGTTTACTTTGGTACCTATAGGTGGAAAAAGGAGTGTGAAACCTAATGTGGATAGTAAGAAGCCTTTAATGCAAGTGAAAAATAATAAAGGATAATTTATGGGTGAGATGAAAAAAAAAACAAAGGAGGTACACTTCTTGATTGAAAAGGTAAAAGGGATTAAGAAGAGATAACAAGAGGCATATGTAGGAGATGTATATATAAAGAGGGTAAATGAAACTAGAGAGGAGAGGGTACGATTCATACTGTCTAGTATGTAGTATAGACATTTCATATTTGGATGAGGAGTCTAAATTAGTTCATAATATTGATTGTCTAGATAAAGGGAAAAGTCATGCCCAAGACATTGTTCGTAGAGGTAGAGATAGCAAATCTCAATTTCTTCAATAAGTGATTAGAAGTTCAATTCATTCTCCATAGAGAGTAGTTGTAGTGTATCATATTATTAAGTGCCTTCTCGACTTAGGAAAATATGAAAGAAGTTTTTATTTAAGAAGAAATTGATTGGGAAACTTTGATGCGGCTAACTAATAAGGATATGTTAGGTATGGGTTTTACTACACTTGGCCCTTGAAACAAGATTGTATAAGCTTTAAGTGAATTTAGAAAAGATTCTAATCTTATTATGGAGGCATATAGGGATATACAGAATTCTAAAGTTACTGAAGGCATATATGTGTGTGAACGTTTCTAAAGTTACTGATGATCAAATTGGTAAATCATCTATAAAAAAGTTGATTATAGATTATTTTCTTGACTCTTTTAATGTTGAGTCTTTTAACGTTGGAGTCAAAGAAAAGAAAATTATGATCTACATACTTCTTGTAATCCTGAAACAAAACATATCAATTATTATAAGATTGAAGTACTTTAAACTAAGAAGAAAAACTATTTTTGATGAGAATTTAGTTGAAGAGGGGAGTAATTTACAAATTCAATTATTTATATTAAGGAAGAAGAGAGCCTTTCTTCAACTTTGCTTAAAGTTAAGATGTATTCAAGTATTGTTTTAGTACTTAATAATTTACATATTGTAGTTTTTGGTGACTTAGTTACTCAAGCCAATGATGCCCCTACAACTAGAATTGTCAAGGCTATCATTGAAGTTGAGAGTTACAAATCTTAAGCTTGTGTCCAAGTAGTCCAAATGTTTACATAATAAGAAGTTCCAATACACTTCCAGGTATTACACTTACTAATAGAGGACTTTGAGATCTTATTTCTTATAAACTACTTAGAAGAGGTATAAAAGAAGGGGACTACAAATAGAATTATCAAAGTAAGAGAGTTTGTATTATGCTCTATTTGCGGGTGGTAATGGTGATTGTTATAGTGATGAGAATGTTACGACTTTATGTGCTAGTGTCTTTAACAAAGAACAACATCTTGGAGTTACAATACTTGTTTCTAAATTTGTTACAAATATAGGGAGAGGAGCAAGAGGAACTCAAAAGTTTTCTGGTTTAAATCTTAATGACTCTATTTTAAAAGTGTTTAAGATTTTTAAACCGAAGATGCTTGATTAGAGGTACTAAAAATTTAATTATAACTTGAGGTCAAGTTTTTTACAAGTGGGAGACAATGTTGGGGAGCTGAACGTTTATTTTCTAAAATCCAAATGGTAGATATAATAATGCCATTGTTTCATTTTTTTCAATGCTATTTTTTCCTAGAGGAAGACAGAATGTGCTTATTTTCAACACACCTCCTATGCACCCTTATGTTAGCCTGTGTTGACCTATCAAGTGAAGGCAAAATGTGACTATTTTCAACATAAGACCTACACACTAGTGTATAAGTGACGTATTGGACAAACTTACATACCAATGTGTAAGAGGCATGTTCTTCTAAATGAAAAAAGTTACATGTTTGAAGACTATTTTGATTGTAACGGATGTTTTGAGTTCAAAAAATGATGATACCATCTTGAGTGATAAGATTCATATTTGTTGATGACAAATAATAGCCAGATTTATTGAATGAAGTTTCAAGACCTAAAAATAACTTATATTACCTAACTTCATCTTAAACTGTTGATGTAGAAAGAATTTGGGAGTAGAAATACCTTACGTATCATCACTAATAATTATCATTTCATCAACAAAAAGGAGAAGAATAGTATACCCTTGAACCATTTTATGAAGGAATAAAGCATGATTATAAAAGCCAGATTAAAAGCCATGGAGATTGATGGTAAAGCTAAATTTGGAAAATCAGGCTTAAGAAACTTTTTTCAATCCATAAAAGGTTTTGTAAAGACAACAAACTTTGTTAGGTGGATGATCATAACTCGATTAAGGTTGCATATATATTTCTTCTATAAGATCACCATTGACAAAGGTATTTTTGACATCTATTTAGAATAATATCCAACACTTGCTAGTAGCAACCATAATGAGATTGTGATATGAGATTAAATGAGCTATGGGAGAAAAATGTCTGCTTATAGTCAATATCATACTATTGTGTAAATCCTTTAACAAGTCGAACTTTATATTTTTCAATTGATACATTAGACTAAGTCTTAATTTTGTAAATCTATTTGTAGCTAATAACATAATTGCCTAAAGTTAAATTAACTGTATCTCATGTATTGGTATAAGTAAGTGCCTGTAATTCTTTTACCATTACTTTTTATCACATAAGATTAAAATTTGATAGGTAAATCTATATATATCTAGAAAAATCATTAACAAAGATCGTATAATATCATAATCCTCCTATAGTTTCATGAGAAATAGGTCCCCAAATGTCAAAATGCATTAAGTCAAAGGATGTTGAATAAATATAATCACTATTAATGAAAGGTAAAGTATGACTTTTAAAAAGTTGACATAAAGTACTACAAAGTCTTTAAACTTGACCTGACATAAAGAACCACTAGAAACTAATGATCTAAGTATAAGATTAGAACGTTAACCATGATGAAAGTGCCATAAATGAGATGGAACAACATTAATAGTAAGTTTATATTGAAGGCATTGAGAGGTAAGTTCAAATAGTCATCTAATCTTATGCCCTATCTCAAAGATCTCGTTCATCCTTGGATACTGCACATTACAACCACAATTTGACAAAGGTAAGTTAACACCAAGTTCATGTAATTAACCATCAGATCTAAGATTTAAGTAGAATTTATAAACAAGAAAAGTATAAGGCAAGGATAAGTTAGGTCTTTAAATAGTGCCTATACTTTGAATATAAAGTTATTAACAATTTTGACAATATGTGGAATAGTAGAATTCTTAAAGAATTAAATATAGAAGAGTTAGAAGTCATATGGTTACAATAAGAAGAATCAAAGTATTATGAAGAGGAAGAATCTGATGTGACAGACAAAGTAGGAGCTGAAATAGTACTAAAATCTAGTTGAAGTTGCTATAAATGGGCCTAATAATCTTTGAAGGAGAATTTATACTCTCTATTTTACTTTATGTGTTAACATTAGTGGCAATTGATGACTCAAACTCATCTATAAGAGTCATCAATAGATGTCAAATATGCTTTCAATATGAAGATTATCATATATAGTGGTAGTTTGAGTATTAGGTCAAGTAGGATATCCAAGTTCCAATTGATTACAAAACTTTTGTAATTCAGACAACTAATTATGGATAGTTTGACTAGGTTATTATTGTACGTGATGAAGTCATCTATAAAGCTGAAATTGTTTGATAGCATTTGATATATAATAGCAAACTTTTAAAAGATTCCATACCTCTTTAACAATATCAAGCTGTTGAAAATCAAGTTTGAATACTTTAGCATATGTATTACGAAAGCATGTTAGAATCTAATCATTTATATTATCCCAATATTATACATCCTACAAATATATCTTCTACTTCATTTTTCATTTGAATAGGTTTAGATATTTCTCTAATAACAATATGCCAAAAAAGTCTACCTTTAAAGAAGTTACACATTTCCCAAGATATTTATTGGTTAAGTAATTTATTGATGAAGTTTAGAAGTATCCACAATTAGGGATGTCAAAAATGGACCCGATCTGATAACCCGACCTGCCTGCCCTGAATCATACTCGACTTGACCCGATTTGACTGAAAAAGTCAACAGACTGAACCTGACTTGCACCTGAACCTGATTTCATATGAAACCGAAATTGCCTAAACCCGATTCTACTCGACCCTAATAGACCCAAGTTCAAATGCACCCGAATTCGAATTGATTCTAATTCGTTTTCACCTAAACCCGAATTAATTCGATTTATTAAATTGAATTGACCCGACTTTAATGCAATGATTGCACTTTAAAAACATAAAAAATTGAAAAAAATTTATTTAAGGATATGATTATAATTTAAAATGAGAAAAAATTAAATTTAAAATTTTAATTAAACTAACAAAAATAACTAAGATGAAACT
>JAOXYD010000136.1:28047663-28058769 GCA_028565735.1 Pinacopodium congolense | reverse complement strand
ATATTATAATTTAATAAAAGATTAACAAAAAATAGATTAATAATTTATACATCTTATTATTTTACACCGGTTTAATATCGATTTTATAATGGTTTTATACCGGTTGAACCTCTAAACCTTTAACCCCTTCCCTTACCGATTCGATGTCCTGTCCGATTTTCACAACATTGGTTTTAACCAAGATGTTAGCCTATAGATCCAATAAGACTCTTGAATCCTAAGTTCCTCCAAAGTAAGTAAATCTAATAAGTTTTAGAAATACCCTTAATTTCACTATAACCTAGAATAAGCTTTCCAAGTTTAATAGTGAAGAAGTATTAGGTAATAAGGGATGACTAATTTAGGTCACCGACACACAAGCTCGAAAGGTGTAACCTAAAGGATTTTAACCTTAGACTAAATGGTTAAGTTTGCCTACAAAATTGATTAACTTATCGCTACTTACAAAAATTACTAATGACTGTTTCATATCGAAAGCACTAATCCTATCAATTGAATTTAGAATTATAAAGAGGGTGATCAAGCCTAACAATAATCCCTAAATCTTGACAATAAATCTAAGTTTCAATCTAACCTAAGTCTAGAATAACTTTATTTAACAAAAACCCATCTTCATTCTTACTAATACTTGTCCATCATCCCTAAAATAACTTTAAACCCTTAAACACTTAGCTACACATATTAATTATAACAAAAACAGAAAATAAATCTAATGTAAACATGTTGGAAGATATAAGATAAGTAGTGAAATTAACGTTCAACACTCAATTTAATGGAAACTTCAGGTTTTTACTCTAACAATCAACTTTATTTAAACCAACGCATAAAACTCAAAACTAAAAATATTAAAATATAACATCTAGCATTTAAAAAGAGGGCAAAACTATAATTAAATAATCTAAACCTAAGGGCCCGTTTGGTTCGGCTTCAGTTTTCGGATTTTCTAAACACAAAAATCAATAAAGAACATCACAGAAATAAAAAAAACACTCTAATATAGCACAGAAATCAAGACAGATAATACAAAAATTTATAAAAATACACAAAACCCAATACAAAATTATAACATCCACAACCAAAAATCACAACCAGAAGCTCAATCAAATGGCCCCTAAGAAAATGCATAAACTTCAACTATAAGGCATAAAACATTACAAATTATATGAAAACAATGAGTTAATCTACTACACAACCATTAATTAACAAAAACAAAACTAAAATAATAGAAAACAAAAGCTTAAATACCTAAAATCGAGGCTAGAACTGGAAAATAAAGACATCTATTGAATTAAAATCAAGCATCTGTATATTGTTCATGAAGTTCAAGCTCAAAATCTATTAAACATCTAACCTAAACATAATAGAATATGAAAATACATTAATACATTAATAAAAACATCTAACAACTATAAATGAAGAGCAATACTACCTAAAATATCAAAATAAGAAAACTGTAATCGAAACAGAATCAAAACCTAAGCTAAAGCTCTAAGAATATGAATAAATTACAAGAAACAAGATGAAAGCTTAGGGAAATGAAAATGCCTGCTAAAAAATGACGTCTCTACCTTTTTTTTTAGTCTTTTATACCCTTTCCAATTAGGGTAAAATTAGGATCATATAAAGACTAATTTACCCTTTTAGTTTTCACTATCAACAACTTTAACAGTAAATCAGTAACCTCACCAGTCATCTACTCTAGACTGCCATTAAGGTTATAGTTTTTGAAGTTTAATAATGTTTTTCATAGGTTATTGTTGAACTCCTCTAGACTACTATTGATGTTTTGGGTAGCAGACTTCACTCTAAATTTTTCTCTAATTCTCTCTAAAACATATTACTTTGATCTGGAACTCATGTCAGAAGATTAAGCTTACTATTTAACATATGATAATACAAATTGAGCACTTTAAAACAAAAATAGGGATGAATTGAAGTGAATTCACATACAAAAGTATAATAAAATTCATCCCCATCATAGTGTGACAACCAAGTTGCAATCCACAATACTACTAATTCAGTATTTCACGAACACCTTAAACATTTGGTGATTGATTATTACTTGGTTCGTGACAAATACAAATCTAGCTTTATTCAACCAATCTATGTATTTTCTCTGTAGCAACCTACAGACATTTTCACTAAATCTTTATCTTTGCCTTATTTTTCTCGTTTGCAGGTCAAGTTAGGCTTGTTGGAGTGTTACCAAATAGCCTATAACATAACTTACATATTTAACACTAACAAAGACGTCATGGTTATATATTTTTTTTATGTGTATTAGGCTTTGTTATTAGTTTCTATCAGTTAGGTTTTCGTCCCTTTTTTCTATCTCTTTTGTCTTTTATGTATAAACTCTCTTTATTCTTTTTTTTATTAGGTAAATGAATAAAGGCAGTTCTTTATTCTTTACTCTCTAGTTCTCTTATTTTGCTTGAATAGATTCATTGAACAGAGCTATTCAAAAGCTTGAGTAGTCATGGTTTATATCATTTTTTAAAATCATCTTGTTTGGCATTCAATAAAAGTAAATAATTCCTCTTTAGATGTTTAGCATGCTAGTTTAGGACATGATTCCAAAATTTTGAGCAATAATAATTTTTCTTTTTCTTCTTCTAATTATATTTATCATGCATGTACTATTAGCAAAATCAATTGCTTGCCATTCCTACTTTATCTTATAAAGCAACTTGGTCCACTTAAATTGATCTTTTTTAATTTGTAAGGTCCTACTCCAATATCTTCATTTTATGGGTACAATTATAATGTATTATTTTTGTGATCATTATAATAATTACTTGCAGGTTTATCTTGTTAAATATAAATATCAATTGTTAAGTGTGTTTATCAAATTTCACTATTTGATAGAAAAATTCTTTAATTTTTCTATTTAATCTTTTTAATCCAACTAGAAGGAAGTACTAACTTTTTCCAAATATTTATCTGATAGTGGCATCACTCACAAGGTGTTCTATTTATATACACGTAAAAAAAACAAGTGTATTGAACGCAAATATTGTCACATTATTGAGACCGAATTAAACCTTTTAAATCATGTTAAAATGACAAATAATTACTGAAGTGATGTCTTTGATACAACCATTTACTTAATTAATTGGCTTCCTACTCCTTACTTGAAAATAAATCCCCTTTAGAAAAATTATTTGGCACTTTACCTGATTCCAATCAAATTAAAATATTTGAATGTCTTTACTACCCTTGGATAACATCTTATACCAAAAATAAACTCTCTCCACATTCATGTCAATCTCTATATTGTATAACGTTTTAAATCATAAGGGATATAATTGTTTGGACTTAGGTTCAAATAAACTCCACACTTAGATGTTTGTGTTTGATGAATGGACTTTTCCATTTAAGATTAAATGCTAAGAAAAATCGGGTCTAATAATAAATTAAAGCTGCCATAACCCATGCATTACCTATTAGTTTTGAACCATTCCAATTTTACTCGTTATATAACCATAAAATCGCAATAAGAAGAAGCGGACCCAAGCACTGCACAACCTATACAATCTATTCCTACCTTTCATGCTCCATCATGTCAATCCCAAGCACTACCAGATCATGCTTCATATGAAACTCCCACAAGTCAATTACCTACTACCACACCTCACATCTTTATCTCCACCCAAAACTTAAGACGTATATGATTCAAGTTCTCCTCCAACCCAAAACTCCCTTAGACTTTCTTTAATTATTGACTTAAA
The DNA here is from genome assembly GCA_028565735.1 of Pinacopodium congolense. Classification (NCBI taxonomy): domain Eukaryota; kingdom Viridiplantae; phylum Streptophyta; class Magnoliopsida; order Malpighiales; family Erythroxylaceae; genus Pinacopodium; species Pinacopodium congolense. Next base: position 28,055,038 of record JAOXYD010000136.1, on the reverse strand, counting down.
TTAATATGGCCCCCTTGCACCAATAGTTTCTAAAGGAGATACTACTACTTCTTTGGCCTCCCTAGTTTCATTAGTTGTATGTAATAAAAATAACGGCCATCCTATGATCACAAGAGCATAAGTAGGTAGTTTAAAGCCCAAAAATTTTCAAAGCTCTTTTCATCAAATCTCTAAACCCAATTGCTATACAAAGGTAATAAAATAACCAGTCTAACGTGAGGCAATGACAAAGTAAATCAATGCTTCTTTTGGCAAATGATACTTAGGAACTAGTAAAACCTCAACCTTATCATAATATTATTGGTTCTAAGTGAGTGTTTAAGAACAAAAGACACCCAAATGGCTCTGTTGAGTGCTTTAAAGTACGATTAGCAATTAAATATTTCCACCAATGGCTAGGGATAAATTACGACAATACCTACAATCTGAGGGTAAAACCCACCATAATTTGAGTTGTTCTTTCTCTTATTGTGTCTTCAAGATGGCCTGCCAATCAGTTAGATGTCTCTTATGCATTCTTGAATGATAACCTTGAAGAAGAAGTTTATATGGCACAATTGCTTTGTTGATTCTCTCTATCCAAACCACATGTATTGCTTTAAGAAAATCATTATATTGCTTAAACAAATCCTAAAAATGTGATTCAAAAAGTTAACTAATGTTTTGACCTAACTCGGCTTTGAAGGTCACAAATCAAATTTTTCTCTCTATATTCGAAGGAAGGGTTCTCAAAGAATCTATTGCCTTATCTACGTTGGTGATCTCATACTCACAGACAATGACTTTAACTATATTCAGTAGCTAATTCGACAAATTGAACAACACTTTTCAATAAAAAATCTTTGACGTTTAGGATATTTTCTCGAAGTCAAAGCAAATTGATCTAGTAATGGTCTTTTTTTTCATCAACATAAATATATCATAAACTTGCTTGAAAAGGCAAAATTGAGTATATGTAGTCATGTATCAACTCTAGCTACTATTCATGAAAAGTTAAGCATCCATTCTAGTGACCCTAATACAAACTTAACTAAGTATCATTCAATAATAGGTGGATTATAATGCTTGAAATTTACTTAATAGTAGATTATTTATTGTGTTAATAGAATACCATGATTCATGCATGTGCCAACATTAGTTCACTGGTTGGCTGTTAAAAGAATTCTTTAATATTTAAAAGTCACATTTAATTATGGCATCTTCCTATGCAAAAATTCAAGTATACACATCAATAGTTTCTATGATGTTGATTGGGGAGGATTTTCTGATGATTGAAAATCATCAACGAGGTTTTTTGTATTTTTGAAAAAAATAATTTAGTTACTTGATCTGCCTAGAAACAAAGATCAGTCTCACAATTGTCCACGGAAGTGAAATACCACGCCATAACTGTTGTCAGCTCAAAAACTTTGTAGATCAAAACAGTTCTTATTAAGCTAGATTGTAAGCCAAGCATACCAACCATATGGAGTGATAATTTAAGCACCATGTATATGACTGCAAATCCAATTTTCCATTCCAAAACAAAGCACCTTGAAGCTGATTTCCATTTTGTGAGAGACAAGGTTCAAAAGAAGAAACTTCACATAAACTATATCTGCTTCTCACACCAGTGTGTAGACATTCTTACATAAGTATTGTCTAAAGCCATGTTCCAACTTTTATGTGATAAGTTTCAAGTGGTTCCCCACCCCTTACAATTTGAGGGGGCATGATAAAGATTAGTTAACTGGAGATAGCATCCTAGTTGTTGTAACTAATAATCTCTCTATTACTTACATAAATAAGAGACTATTGTTTGTTGTTGCTAAAGGATAAGATTATAATTATCATCCCACCCGTATATATTAGAAGTTTGTTGTAAATGGAAACTGACCTTTCACTTCTCTAAACGTTAATAGTTTCCCACCGTCCCAAGATGATATTTACGTAATGTATTGCTCGTCTAATTTCAAAATTTCTAAGATGATAACAATCAGCCATATATGGAAGAAGAAGTGAAGGTTTATGGAATATGGTACATATTGTTGCAGAGTGATATGATCACTGAGGCTCAAAGGTGTAACACACGAATTCATAGAAGAAGATCTGTCCAACAAGACTGATTTGCTTCTTAAGCTCAGCCCTGGCCACAGGAAGATTCCTGTGCTCCCACATGGTGGAAAATCGATCTGCGAGTCCACAGTAATCATGGAGCACATTGAAGAGACATGGCCTTGCTGCCTCTTGACCTTTATGAGAGAGCTGTTGCGCGTTTTTGGCTTATTTTTGCAAATGTAAAGGTAAATTAATCTTTACAATGTTAGTTTTGGATTAATCCTTAATTTACCAAAACGAATAATGTCACCCGTTTTGCAGCTTCCTGTAGTGTGGAAAATGTCTAGAGTTGGTGGCGATGATCTGAAGCAAGTGATTAAGGAGAGCTTGGAAATATTACAAACACCGGAAGAACAAGCATACAGAGAGGAAATTTTTTGGTGGTGACAAGATAGCCATGGTTGATTTGTCCTCTGGTGGAATTGCTCACGTGTTGGAAGCCATTGCATACAAATTAGTAATGGAATTGGTTGAAGGTGAGAGTTCCCTCGTTTGCTTGCGTGGATACAAAATTTCGAGGAAGCTCCCATGTTATCAAACAGCTTTCCCAACTTCAAGCCTCCCCTCAATAAATCAACTCTAAATTAGTTGGAATTTTGAAGCTGACCGATATATATATATATATATTCCCTTCACTTGGAAGGAAAATCGAATTAAAGATTTGTTAATTAATAAAAAATTAATCTTTTATGATATTGAGAATCTTTTTTATTAAATATATAATTGTGATTTCGAATGGTGGCTATAAATTATTTACTATAGTCAACTGAATTTTATATTAAAGAAATTTTATTATAAAATTCTAAAATTTTGTTAAATTTTTTATATTTCGCTTAATCAATTTTGAAGTTTATAACATTATTTAATTCTAATTTTAAATCAATTATGGACCAGTTGCATCACGCGTGACGTATGTTTCCTTTAGTTTAGTCAAGACCGAGATGAACTTAAAAGTACGAATATATGATGTACAAAGGGACCTTCGGTCAAGAATTTTATCACCTTTGCTTAATTAAACTTAAGATCTTTGGACTTCTCAAGCAAGTTGATGATTACGGAAGGAAGGTTGGGCAAGCCATACTCCGACCGTCGATGATTACGACTTCAATATGGAAAAAGAGGTTAAATTGATTGGAACGTGGCTTAGTCCCTATAGTTACAGGGTTGTATGGGCTCTCAAACTAAAGGGCATCTCTTACGAGTACATTGGAGAAAACCTCTCCAACAAAAGTGCTTTGCTTCTGCAGTACAATCCAATCCATAAGAAGATCCCTGTGCTTGTTCATGGCGGCAAACCCATATGCGAGTCCATGATAATTCTCCAATACATCGACGAGACCTGGCCACACAATCCCTTACTTCCCAGTGATCCTTACGAGAGAGCTAAAGCACGATTCTTGATACAATTTATTGAAGACAAGGTACGTCCTCTCTGTCCTAAAGGTCCTTAGAAGTATTAGTCGCAGTAAAGTACACAACCATCGTCTTTAATTTGTTGCAGGCTCCGACTTTATGGTCAATCTATCGGACCAAAGGAAAGGAACAGGAGAGAGCAGTGAAGGAAAGCCTCGAAATTCTTCAGACTATAGAAGAAAACATTTTAGGAGACAACAAGTTCTTCATGGGAGATGACATTAGCATGGTGGACATAGCCTATGGAGGAGTTGCTCATTGGTTGGACCCCATGGAACAAGTAACAGGAGCAAAGGTATTTGAACCCGACAAATTCCCTCGTTTGCGCTCATGGATCAAGAATTTCAAGGAAGTCCCAGTTATAAGAGATAGTCTTCCAGATCTTGAGAAAATGGTGGCCGTCCTTAGACATCTTAGAGAAAAGGTAGTAGGAACTGCAGGTAGCCGGCTTTGACCAGAGAAAGTTAAAAGAGTCTTATGACGTGCACGCATGTTCAAAGTATATAGTACATGGCTCTCGTGCTCACATAGAATTCTGATATGTGTTTCCAATTGCATTGTTTTATATATTCTCCTCTCTCAGCTTTCTAATAAGGAAAACATACCAGAAAAAATTTCAATTTCCTCCCTCGAATGCTTTTAGTTTCACTTTCCAAATCACTTTGGATAATACTTTAAAAAGGAAAATTAAAGTACTGCTGTGTGATTGGCATTTCAAGTGGAAGTACTGCAATAGAAGAAAGTAACGGGGAAAAGACAGGAAAGAAAAAAAGTGTGTTATGCTATTTAATTAAATAGAAGAAATATAATTTTTTTAAGGCATTAAAAGTATAGCAAAATTTAGTTGTTTAAAGAAGAGAGAAAATTCTGAAATTACAATGACAAGATTTAGATAAGGGTTAAAGAGTGAAATTTTTAGAAAGGAAAAGTAAGAGAAAACTAATAAAAATAAGTTGGACGCGTTTTAACAATTTTACTAAAAAAGTCTAAGATTGGATGGAATTAAAAATAAAAATGATTTTCAATTAAAAAAAATTGGATAGCTTGGACATGATAAGGGACTAGTATAAGAGCTTAAATATAAAAATAATAATAAAATTGGATAATAAAAATAACTTTTTAAAAAAATATGAATATTAGTTATTAGGAAATTTTATTGAAAGCATTTTAAAATAAATCAACTAATTATGGAAACTTAAAATTTTTAAAATTGGTCTATATTTAAAATTTTATTGAAAGTAAAAAGAATTTTCACATAACTAAAAATAATTATAGATAATCGCATTTTTTCATATATCTTTAATTAAAAAGTTAACAAAACTATAATATTTTAATAAACAACTATCATAATGAGAAAGAGCACTATATTTATTATGGATAATATAGTTAATATTTTTAATAACGTATAACCCATTTTGTCAAAAAAATTAGATTTATAATATATAGCATTTTTATTTAATGCAATGATAATTTTCTCAATAAATAAATGTCTTAATAAAATTAAAATATCGAGAATCTATTTGTGCTCTCGAAGGATCCATTTCTTTCAATTCAAAAGTGTAAGGTCAGCTTTGGTAGGCATTCGATATAAAGACAAGCTTAATAAAATAAAATAAAAAGTGCATAATCATTTGCTAGTTAGCCACCACTCTTACTTATAAAAATCATGAGGCTTGATGCTAAAAATATAGATAGGGAAAAAATTTTGAGAGAAGTGAAAGTGAAAAAAAATATTGTGTGCATGTTTTAGTCTAATTTTCTTCTTATAATTCTTCAATAGTAAAATTTTTCTATCATTACTTGTGATTTTTACCCTAATTTAAGAGTTTTCCACATAAAATGTATATGTCTAATTTATCTCCATTACTTTCAGTTTCATTTAAGCTACAACCCTACTATATCTAAGTCCTATTTTTTCTCAACAAGTGGTATCAGAGCTAGTTTCTAGGTGCGTATATCTACTTATTGTTTATTCTGTGATTACTATTAAATTTTAATCCTAGACATCAAAAGATAAGTTGGATTATTATTCACCATTTTCAAAGAAACTATTTATAAAGCATTCGTGATAAAAGTAATAACGACAAAATATAAAATTAAAAAGTTCAAAAGAAGAAAATTTTCACTGTGAAAGCTAAAGATAAAGGCAAGTCTAAGGAAAAACAATTGTCTAACAGCGATTAATCAAAGGCCAACTGGTTTACAGATGAAAAACAAAACGAGATGGATGGGAATGTTATAGCTAATCTTCACCTAAAATTAGCTAATGGAGTATTATCTAGCATAGAGAAGAAGAAGATGACGAAAAAGATATAGAATTTCCTCACAAAATTATACGAGGTCAAATCACTTCACAACAAAATTTTTCTTAAGCGAAAACTATACACTTTAAGTATGGTAGAATCCACTTCAATAATAGAACACTTAAACACTTTGAATACTTTATCTTCTCAACTCACATCATTGGGACATACAATAAAGATAAGTGAACGTATAGAACTTCTACCCTAAAGTCTACCAGACTTATATGATTAACTCGTCACCAATTTAACAAATAATATAGATACTCTAATTTTTAAAGATATTGCAGCTTCCATTTAAGAAGGAGAGAGTTGGCACAAGAGTAAGAAAGACAAGTTAGTAAAATGTGGTCTAAATGGGAGCAAAAATCATGGTAGATAAAAATCCATGAATAAGAAGAATTTCAAATGCTACAATTGTGGTAAGAAAGTTCACCTGAAGAAGGATTGTTAGAATCTAAATAAGAAAAATTTCGTTCATCAAGGAAACATGGCAAGAACTTTAGATGATGCAATGGTTTGTAAAGTGGCAACGATTATTGGAAGAAAGAGAAGATTTATTGATGTATGACTTCTCAATTCAGTATTTACTTTTCATATGACCTCTCAAAGAGAATGGTTTTATCAGTATGAATCTATCTCTAGGGGATTTGTTTACAGCTGTAATAATCAAGCTTTAAGGATCGTTAGATTTGATACCATTAAATTAAACATGTATGATGATACAATTCAGAATTTGAACAACATGTGGAGCGTCTAAAGAAGAATTTGTTGTTTATAGGATAACTGAATGGCCTTGGGTTCAGAGTTGAGATTCAGAACAAAATCATGAAGGTGATTAAAGATGCCATCGTATTTATGAAAGTAGAGAAGATAATTGCAAATTTGTACATGCTAAAAGGATAAATTTGCAAGAAAGAGGGACACTAATTACTGTAATTAGTCTAGGTGAAAAATCTATGATGACGTGGTATAAAAGCTTGGATATATGTCATAATAAAGAATGAAGACATTTCCAGAGAAAAATCTACTTCCAAGTTTCACAAAGATAACACTGCCCTTCTTTGAGCATTGTAATGTAAGCAAGCAGTATTGATTGAGGTTCAACACATCAAATTTCATAAATAAAGAAATTCTAGAATTGATTCACTCTGAAATATAGCAAGCACCAGTTACGTCCTTAAGAGGAGCAAATTTTTTTCTCTCATTCATTGATGATTATTCAAGAAGATATTAGGTGTTTCTTATTAAAAAGAAGGTAAATGTATTTCTAGTCTTCAAATTTTATAAAGTACAGGTAGAGGCAAGAAGATTGAGTGCTTGCAAACAGATAATGGAGGAGAATATACTAGTAAAGAATTTGGTAACTTTTACAAATAAGAAAGCATCAAAAGACAGTACATGACAGCACATATTCCTTAAAAAAATAGAGTGGCAGAGCAAATGAACATAACTCTGTTAAAAAGAACAAGAGTGATGATGAGAAATTCAGGGATAAATAAGAAATTTTAGACACAATGAGTCAATACCACCTATTTTGTGGTGGATTAGACTCCATTAACTGC
>JAOXYD010000136.1:28024046-28035466 GCA_028565735.1 Pinacopodium congolense | reverse complement strand
AGATAACCATATTTGTAATCCTAAACCTTTCACAATTTTTTTAATTAAATCCAAACATTTCACAAATTTTCTAATTAAATCCTATAAAAATTGCGTTTGATTAATTCGTATAAATATAAAACTTTAATAGAAAATTTTAAAGGTACGAAACCCAATTGAAAAAATTGTAAAATGTTTAAAACTATAAATATAAAAAATCACTAAAAATAAGAATATACTTGCAAACTGTCATTAAGAACTAGAATTTATTCATTTAACTCCAATGTTGTCTAAATTTTTTATTTACGAAAAAAACAATTGCTTAAACTTTATTACGTGGAAAGCTATAGTTAGAAATATTGTGGGGAGAAAAAAATCACAAGAAAGAAAGAAAAACCTTAAATCCATGTTCCTAATTTGATTTACAAAAAGAAGGGATCATTAATAAATCAATTTCGACAGAGTTGCATAACATCCAAGAAAGGTTGCACATATGTGTAACTAGATTCGGACATATTTCCTCATTACACCTTGAAATACTGGCTATATTGGAGGTGAAACCAGCCACATTATTTCAGTTCACTTAAACGGCCATTAATCAACTAAGCTTCGTTGGAGTTCATTCTAACAGTATTCCAACAGGAAATGAGGAATCAAAAGGTCTTGATGTCCAAGGTTGTAAGGTAAAAAGTAAGAAAATATGAGTAAGCAAGCAATCATCGCTCATTTTAGAGCATGTCTCATCAGCTAAACTTTTATTTTGACGAACCCATGTAACAAAAGAAACTTGACAAGAAACATCACTGATTCTTCCAATTGAACTCAATACACAAGGATATAACAGATGAAGCAGCATCACCAGACCTCTGGACGCAGTTCACCAGTTGCTGGAGGCATCCATTTGCCAGAATTGTAGACATTTTGGCCTACTTTCCAACCAGGAACATCTTTCATTACTTCTGCCTCATACTCAAGGTATTTCTTCCATTCCTTGACAAATCTAATTAAAGAAAGGGAGGAAAAGGGAAAGAACTTGAATTCAGTGCAACTACAAGCATACATTGACCGCTAACAAAAGGAATATTACTTCTACCTTTCATCTTCTTCAGCTTGAAGTACAGGCAGTATCGCACGGCGTGCAGCATATTTTTCTTCCTTCAGCGCCCTGGAAAATAAACATAACCAACCAATTGCAAATCATAGTTTAGGTAAATAACTTTACAAATATCACACGACAAATTCCCTCTTCACAATCTTCCATTATACTTACTGTCAGAAAATTTTTGCAGCATTCCAAATCATAAATTACTTGAGTAAAGCATAAATGAGCAAAAACTAAACAATCAAAATTCAAAACTCTGAAAAGGAGTTATATGATTGAGCATCAATGTGCTTTTCTTCATTAGAAACTGGTTCATTTGCATCCAATTCTGTCGTTCTTGGTGAATATATTTAAACTTGAATTTCTTTTCTTATTCTTAAAGAGATGTAAAGCCTATCCAGAATTACTACAAGTGGGTGAGGGTGAAGGATGCAAAGGTTGTAATCACTTTTCAGGTGTCCATCAAAGGACTCAGATGTTGGGGAATAAACTGTAATGAATCTTGTTGTTCCAGTGTGGTTCTTGGCCTTAAATCACCAGCCTTATGTCCAGTGCCACAGCCATAGTTCAGCTATTATTAATAATTCCAGATACCAAAGGTATTTTGTACAGGCTTCTTATGGAAACAGCAGATGCCCTGTCTCTTAATTACAAAATTTTATATATTATTTTCATTTTCAATTAATCCGAAAAATGATGAGCAACCTAATTATCATAAATCACATTGGTAACTTATTTTTTATTCACATATTCTGGTTAAAAATGCAGCGCATACCCTACAGTAAGAATGGAAGATCTGAGCTATCCAATTATGCATTCATTGCATAGGCATGTCAAGTGTAAGCTTTCTTTTCTGGTATGCAAAGAGGAAGCGTTCTACCCTTTTATGTCAATTCCAATAGAAGCTAACTGTCCAAGCCACACCAACTCAGGCTCATTTTCCCACCAAAAAAAAAAAAAAAACTAAGGCTCATTTTCCTTTCCACATCTTAATTTTGCTTCTCTAACCCTTTCTTCACATCACAATCACATGAGGATATTTGCTATTGTTGTTGGTTTTGGTTTTTAATTGTAGTTTTTGTGTATTTGTATTAGTTTTTTTTGTGTTTTTTGAGTTTTTGTACTTTATTAGTATTTTTTTTTTTCAATTTCTGTGCTGTTTTTTTTCAGTTTCTTTGTTTCAAAAAACAAGAAATCAAAACCGAAAACGAAAGTGAAACAAAACAACCCCTAAGCTTTCACCACCAACTGCACAACACTGCAGTGATTATTATTATTATCAGTTAATTGCAAATTCTCAATCTATTTGTTCCCCGAACCAATATGTATAACAATAGTTATATTGTAAAGTATAATCTGCGGTACTTTGACTTTAAAGTTAAAAAAGCACAATAGTCATTGCAACCTCAAGATATTCTGCAACTTTGATTCCAGACATGCAAATAATGTTTCCAATTTTGTTAAAGCCACTGGTAGAAACTAGAGCTTAGCTTAATGCATAAACCTTGTTCTCGTTCAAAGAGAGCTAGACTACCAGAAATTATGAATCATAAGCATCAATTCTTGATAGATGACATACTTTCAATTACATCTCAACTACATTGAATGTGCATCATCCAAAGCAAAAATGTTTGCTTGCTTTGAGTATTTATTTCAAATCACTACAACCTCATTTTTGAAGGGTGGAGATGGATAATAATTCAAACTCATTATTGCTAAGTGAGAAGGGAAGATCAAGCTCCCTCTTCAGCCTCACCCAGGTTTACAAAAGATTCAGTGAGGCTATTATGTAGGTTTGATCCCAGAAGGATAACATTACCTTTTTCAAATTCCAAACTAAGTTTTTCAAAAATTTTAAAAGAATCGTTTTTAGCCCGCCTAGTAAATTAAACTTAGAAATTTGAACCTGTTCTAAAAATGTTTGAATGAACCTTCAATTGGCCCTGTAATCAGTTTGTGTCAACCAAAGTAGCAGCTCTTTGGAAAAGCAAATTTACTGATCCCAAAGATAAGTTGAAACTCAGTCATCTCAAATGCACGTATGACCAACATGTTTCAAGAAAGAAGAAAAAGATCATTCATTGCTCATTGATCTGGTAAAAAGATCCTAATTCAGTTTTAATATCTTCCAATTCTCGTATCTGAAACTCACCCAATTCTAAGAAATGTTCATAGGGAAGTTAATATTAGTGCCCCGTTATGGCTCTGTATAGTCAATATTTCCATTATGGTTGACTTTCTTATGTAATCCTCCTGACAAACTTGCAATATTGAACCAATTGATGCATCTAGGAGCTTTCTACCAAGATAGAAATTCTTTTGTTTTTCTTAATACAGACACGGATTCTCATTTGGACACACAAAAAACAAAAAAAAGAAAAGAAAAAAGCACATTGAAAACATCTATGGTTATGGAGCTCATTGTTGAGATTCAATAAATGAGCACCAGTTCTTTCAAATCCTTTTCCTATGATGTATATAGAAGACTTGTTATTCCCATAGTCCCAACAAAGTTGTTTTGACATACTTAACTTTCCATAGCGTAATAACTTTTAGGTAAACCCTATCTAAAAGAATTGGAAAATTCTTGAGAGGTAAACCTAGTTCTGACAAGTATAAAACATTAAACAAGTTCCTGTAGCACCATTCGTTTTAGCAATAATAGCTTTCGTGTTCAGCTGCCTGGTTCATGAAGTACCATCTAACCTTTCCGATAACAACATGACAAAACCAGAATAAAAGAATTGAATGTACTAAAAAATGTCTCAAAAGGATATCTTTTACAAAAAGTTTCATATTTCACCATTATTCAGGAAATCAATCAGCTCTGGCATTCACCTTAAACAACAGCTGTTCTAGTTCTGCTCAGTATTCTAGCATATCCTATAAGACAGCAAACCTTTAACATGTGAAATCAGCATGTAAGATTGATTTTGCAATTTAGCACTTGAATGACCTCTTTGAAGCTCCAGAGAAGTGAACCACACGCATTTCATTAACTTATTACGGAAGGACTCTAAAAATTCCATATCTTTGAAGTAAAAAATGCATCAACTTCAAAGTGTGATTTACTAAAATAAGAAGTTTAGACAGATGACAAAGTTCAGAGGAGTAATATCAACAGAATTCTTCATAATGTAGAGCCCATTTCAAAGGTTACAAGACTTGAAACCAAGACTATTCTAATTAAGATGGCCAGCTTTAGTTATATCACATCAGAATCGACTCAAAATGAAATTGCAGTTTCTAGCCATTTCAATCAAGGAAATGACTAAAACCACCCCTTACTTTAGAAAAACAATGGCTGAAATTCTGCCATTCCACAGTAATCAACAACAAAACCCTTAAAAGAAAACTTAAACCTAGACAACAGAATGAAAAACAAAACCAAACGCCACATTTTCAGCGTAAATTTCTAAACAGGATCACCACTCAGATTTAGAAAACTATCACAGCAGAGGAAAACTCATAGTAAACTTAACAATGGCGAAGTAACCAAAGAGTGGCAGCGAGATACTAAGGCAGATAAAACAGAAAAATCTTCAAACCCACCTGCGGATCTTGTTGCCCTTGCCGACTTGGTACATACCGAAGGAGAAAGCTCCAAAAGCAGCGAGAAAGATGGCCATGGCGCTAGGTCCGGTATTAGGGATCCTCCTGGCGTAGCGGATCGGAGGAAAGCCGCCGGGAGGTGGACCGTCCTGGAGGATCGGCATGTCCTTAACGCTGGCCATCCCTGGCTTATTCCTGATCACTGCCTCCGTCATCTTTAGGTTTTAGCACTCTCTCTCTCTCTCTCTCTCACTGTGACTCAGAGAATCAGTATAAGTTCGGGTTGATGGAGGAACGGAGAGTCCCCTGGGACAAGGGAGACGGTGAAAATGGGAGGAATGTAGTGGTGTTGGGTGTAGGGTAGGATTCTATGTTGCGGGTTTAGCCCAGTTAGGATGAGGCACGTGGTAAGGTAATAGAATGTATAAGTAGGAACTTTACCAGCGGATTTCGCATCTATTTGCCGTAAAATTCCATAAAAAATAAAAGATACATATATAATATTTTGACATATCGTATTTGTTTTTAACTAATTTTGACATTTATAATATTTTAAAATGTTAATTAAATTTATGCTTTATTCTTTTAATAAAATCAACATATAATATTTTTTCAAAATAATTAGATAAAGTATTTGCAATATTAAATTCTTTAAAACTATTTAACATTATATTCCGAAATTTAGAATATTTTAAAGTTCTATTAAAGTTCTATTTCATTGCTTTAATAAAATTAAAAAATTATACACACCATTTTACGGACTTAATAATTGATCATATAATATTTTCAAACAATTAGATAAGAGTTTGAAATATTAAAGTTTTTAAAAATGTTTTTAATTATTTAAAATCAATCATCCGAAGCGAAAGTTAAGAGAAGTTTTTTGTTTTTTACAAAAGGGAAAGAAAAAAAAACGAGAGTTTTTCATAATTGGAAAAGTTGTTTTGTAATTGCTTTTTCTTCTATTCTCAATTCACTTTTGCTTCACACTCCATAAACGGCATCAATTAAAGTGCCAACGATAATATAACAAGAGCCAAACCAATTCCAGTTTCCAACTCATGAATGGATTAATCGGCTCTCGAAAAATAAAATAAATTAAGAAATGTTAAAAAGGTTACTGAATACTGATACAACAATACAAGACACCCAGCATAGCATAGGAAAAAATCAACAAAACCCCTGACCCAAAAATGTTATGTATATAAGAATTAGTAGAAGTGCTGCAGATTCTAATATGGTGATGCAGAATTAAAACATTAGACATTCATCATTCTCCTCTACTCAAGGTCATCAAGTTTCATGTCGTACTGTTCACCTGAAGAGAGAATTTTTACGCCAACCATACCCTTTTGCCACTCCGTATTGCCAACCAATATAAGCCTCCGAGCATTTATACGTGCTGCCCGCCTAAAAACCCTGAATATTGCAAAAACCTTAAAGAAGTAAATAAATAATACAGGGCACATAATCTATCTATCTAAAAACGCTGAAATTCATGAATACCATTTTAGAGGTTTGCTTTCCAATACCAAATCAACAGTCTGGCCCTTATCTCTAAGTATTGTAGCAACTGTAGCAGCTGCCCCTTGAAGATCACTATCGAGAGCACAAACAATGTTCTCTACTTCAAGGCCGATTTCTGGCAGAAGACCTTTCTCCTTAAGTAGCTATGAACAACCAACCGCAACGAAAAGATTTAAAAAATAATAACAGATAAGGAAAGTGTAAGCAAAACAAATACTCAAGATTTGTGTAAGAAAAACAAATACTGAAGATTAGTATAAACTGATACGTGGAATAATTTCTACTGAAGGAAAGGCTAATTATCAGAATATTAAATTCAAGTTTGCTAACCATTTTTTTGGTTAAAGGGCAACAAAAAGATGAAACTAAATGCAAAATGTATATGAAATATGCTTTACAGATCTTTCTCCATCTTGATGAACTTCAGGAAATTATGATGTAAAAGTATGAGGGAGGCCAAGCTAGGTATGTTGAAACCATACACCTAGTAGCATATTAGAACATGATGCAAATTATTTTAACCTAGATGTGTAAATAATGGCCATTCCCACTTACTTCAACTATGACAGCATCACCAAATCCAAAGCCACAAGCTGGAATGTCATCACCTCCAAATGTGGAAAGTAACCGGTCATATCGCCCACCACCACAGATGGCTCTCAACTTTCCTTCTCTGTCAAAACCCTAGAGGTATTTACAAGTAATCTCCATATCAAGCTCTAAACAATAAGATAAATAACATATAGCATTGATCACAGACCATCCAAGCAAAGATTCCCACTGTATGAAAAAAGTTAAATGGAAGACAATTTCATTCAAGGTGCATATTATACGTGGTAATGCTTATACATTGTATGCAGGCTGTAATATTTAGTTTCTAAATACAAGGCCCAAGTACCAAAAACCTAACTTGTCAAGAACCACGTCATCCATTGCTCAAGATAATGGTCGGTCCTAACATGCAAATTATGTCATATGAGGTTGCAGCTCTATTGACTTCATTTTGCTATAGTTCATTTATGCAGGCAGCAATTTTTTAGTGCGGACAAGGCTTTCTTTACATGGCTATTACAAAATGCTTTGTTGTTTATGTTGCTGACAGTAGGGTTTGAGACATACATAACTGTTAACATTCAAACCAAAAAACCAATAGATTTTAATATAGGGTTGATTCAAATATGAGAATTCAATGACAAATCTAACCTCAAAGACAATACCAGTGTAGTAAGCAAGTCCACGAACAACTGATGCATCAAATTGAATCCACTCAGAATAGCCAAACTTTTCAGCAAGTGAAAATAGTTGTTTAAGATCAGATATTGCTTCCCCTTCACTACCAAGTATCTCTACATTTATAAAGAAAATTATCATCAGAAATCAGCATCACATAAAGCAAGCTTATCAAAAGATCAATTTAGGCTACAGACATCAGTCAGCTGAGAAGAAAGTAGATTTTTTGTAGCCTGCTGGACAGATAAATGTGATATAACTTCTTTCAGAAGTTCAAGAATTAATGAAAAGGTACTGTGTGTAAGTCTGTACTTGCATTACTAAGAAAGGTAACAAGAAAAAGAAAACAAAATGCTCTTAGATGTTCTAACAAAATCTATGATGGTTTTTCCTGTTATTAATTGTGCCAGAAAACATTAAATGCAATCCTTCTCGTTCCACAAAACTTTGGCAAAAGGAAAGGAAAGAAAGGAACTTTTCAAGCCATAGTTTAATTCTGACCTTCTAACTTAGTCAAGGACTTTACAGAAAGAACTTGCAGTAGCTCCTCAATTGCCATGTCTGACATACCAGCAGACTTCAATTCTTTCTTAACTTCATCAATTGGAATCTTCTCAATCTGTTTAAATACTAACAGCACCATCAGCATATATCTATATGACGAAAATAAGGTAACGTCACATTGAAAATGTATAACTGTATGCAAGAATCAACAAAAAGTAATAAGTACATTTGGTTAATCGGCCAAAACTATCAAAAGCACAGAGAACAAAACTATTCAGCATTAATAACCAACCTTATCTATGATTATGCATACTTTGCCAAATGAATTGTCTGAAACAGAATAAAGCTTCAAGACTTCCTGCAAAACCTGCAAGTAACAAAAAGAACGCAATTTCTTTCAGATGTAGACTCATTCATCCCCAAATAATTCTTGCATCGTTTGAGATCAGTATTTCAAGATTCTCAAACAAGAATGGGTCTCAAACTGCATGCTGAGCCTACCAAAGGAAAAACAAAAAAATCACTGCCAGAATAACAAGGATTAGACTTTCATGTCAGATAAAAGTATAAAACCAGCTTGTGAGCAATCAACCACTTTTCACAATCCATCAACTGTTCTCTGCAATACCTATCTCATATTTGCATTTAGCTTCATTCTAATTCTTGTCACATCTCTACGTGTTAGCTTCATGAAATGCTTTGGGTGTATAAATAGCTCCATAAGAAGCATTTCAGGGAAACAACACAGCTATTACATCTTTTAGGAGTATAAAGAATTTGTCTGTTACCAAGCATTACTTGGACACTCAAAAATAGGGGTAAAAATAGACAGCTTAACAAACACTAGCGGATCAAAATTTTAATGCACGTATTTTTCCAGCGGACTCCTAACCCACCAAACTCACTGACATTTAGGTTTGGCAGATTGATGGAGCTCATGCAGATTTAAGGGTTGAGCATTAATGTAATAGTTTTTTTAAAAAATATACACCAAATTACTGATAATATGATTCTTAAATGAAAAAACTGAGGAACTGTTAAAAAAAAAACCAGAAATACCTTACGGCTAGAGACCTTGAAACCAACATCAGATGCCGTAATTCCAATTCTCTTGAAAAATGTGACCATAGAAGATATAAGCTCTGCCTCAGCCTACATGATAAAGAGAGGATATGGACACTAAACCATAAGTTAATCCAGAAACTATCAATACCAAATTCAAAACAAAAACTTGATGTAAATTAAATAACAATATTTGGAGGAAAAAGTTCATATATTCTTCATATTAACCACTTTTTATGTGTTTTACTCACAAACTGTGTGCCAATAGCAAGGCATCAGACAGTTTGAGCACATGAGGATAAATTAGTACAAGAGAAATAGAAGGGAGTTGAACGAGAAGAAAAAATTTGTTGAAATTTTTTGAAGCACATATAAGCCATGATCTTTTCGTTGAGATTACAATGAGAATAGTTGAAGAGTTGAGAAAGCACATGAAATAGGCGGAATAATTACTGTGACTTGAGGAACACCAATAATATCCATGTTCCACTGATAGTGCTCACGTCGCCGTCCCCTAGTCATCCTCTCGTATCGCCAGCACTGTCCAATAGCGAACCATTTCAAGGGAAGTGATAATGATTTGCTGGACGGAGAAAAGAAACACAACGATTAAAGTATGAAAAGCGGAACAGGGTTCAAATCTAGTAAGAGGGAAAGGGTACCCTTTCTGTATAATAAGCCTTGCCAAAGATGGAGTGAGTTCAGGTCTCAATGCCACACGACGATTTCCACGATCCTCAAAGCAATATAACTAGAGGAGAGGAAGAAAGAGAAAAGTTTTCTTCTTCTTATACGTTATGACAGCGTCTTTTGAGGAAACAAGTAAGAAAGAGAGAGGGAGGGGTAGAGACGTAGAGAGGGCACAGCAACAACAAACCTGGTCTCTGATTTCTTCTCCAGCTTTTCTAATGAACAAAGATTCGGACTCCAATACAGGGAAATCAACCTCCTCGAACCCATACAAGCGGGAGACCTAATAATAGATATCGAAATCAACAACAGCCACAGATAATAACTATTCAATAAAAAAAAAGGAAAAAAGAAAGATGCTCACCTCTCTGAAATTGTGGAAAAGCCAGTTGCGAAGGCGCATTTCTTCTGGAGGAAAATCTCTAGTTCCTTTTGGAGGGTTTACATCTATCTTCTCCACAATATTATCCTCTCCTTCAACAGGTGGTGGTAGTGGTGGTGATGACAACGCACCAGACCTTCCTCCGCCACCGCTGCCGCCGCCATTGCTCCCAAGCTGAGAATGTGCATAGGAAGAAGAAGAAGAAGAAGCAAGAGTTCTTCTAACGGTCAGGAGAGGGGAATTGAAGAAATGATTAGGTCGGGAGAGGACAACAGAGACAGGCTTCTTGACGTAGAATAACAGGTTAACAAGACTGGATGTGGATGAGGAAGACAGTATCGATGTAGTCATGACCGGTGGCAACTAAAAATGAGTGAGAGTAATAATGGATGTTTAATTAAAAAGAATCAATGGGCTATCTCCCATGGGCCCAGCATAAGTTGTAGCTGGGTCCAGTAGCCTATGAAAACTAAAAAAAAAGAAAATTAAAAATTAGTACAAGAGAGATTCACGTGGGCGTATGGTGAATTGGTGATGGTGATGGCCCTGGTTGATTCGTGAGGAGAGGATCCTTGCCTACCGTAAGTTGAAGACATAATTTCGTGTTTAGAACATAGTACAAGCAGTGTTTTAAAATTCGGTCGGTTCGCTCCGTTCAATTTAGTTATTTGAAAAATTTTCAGTTGGTTTGTTTAATTTTGTATATAAATTTCTTAATAAAAATTTTTTAATTTTTATTCAACAGATCAATTTAATCAGTTATAAGTTACCCAGTCTGATTAATTATTTATTAATTATATTAAATTTTAAATAAAAAAAGAATAATTAATTATAATAAATTTAAAAGGATGATTTTTAAAAAAATGTATTTTTCACAAAAAATAAATTAGAAATATCTTCGGTAGTTGCTATTCTATTAAAAAGTATAATATATTATTTTAAAAATAATCTTATACTTTATTTATTAATAGTTTATTTATATATAAAGGTTAATAGGTATACAGGTAATCAACCTTGTTGGATTTTTTCAGTTGAGTGATTAAACTTTTAAAAGTTTCAATTGAGTGATTCACGTTTGAAAAATTAATCAGTTGAGTGAAAAAGGTTGACGCCATTAGTTGACCTGACTCGACCCGAGCTTGACTCGACAACCTGGCCCAACTCGGCCCATTCCAACCTTTTTATCTCTTCTGGTTAATTTTTTAAACGTTAATCACTCAACTGAAAAATTTTCAAAATTTAGTCACTTAATTGAAAAAATATGAAAAGATTAGATTAATAACCTATTTTGAAATTTTTAATAAAGATTCATCTAATAAAATAATATTTTTACATAATATTTATAAATACAATTAAAGTATTTAATTATTATTAAGTAAAAATAATATTAAT
>JAOXYD010000136.1:27993041-28013573 GCA_028565735.1 Pinacopodium congolense | reverse complement strand
CTAATTAATAAATTTAAAATTTATACAAAATAATACAATTATATAAATACTATATTATTCTTAGTCTTATAGTTATATTACTATATTATATTATTATTACTAGAAATATATATTACTATTAATATAATGTTTATATTAATAAATAATAATAAATATAAATTATATTACAATACATTATTTTGAGATGAGATTTATTTGAAAAAATGTAAAAATTAATATTCATATGTATGTAAATTATATTTTATTTATTGTATTAATTGATTGTTTAAGAGTTGAACTTGAAATATGTATAATACATACATGATTATTTTGTAGATTTTATAAAATTCAATGACTATTTTATAAATAAAAAAATTATCCAATATCGGTACCAATACAGGCTGATATTGATGCAGTACCATTTTTAGGTAAAATCAATACCGACGCGGTACTGGTATTCATTACATTAATTGCAATTCCTTTGATCATTTATGACTCTCTAATAATTTTACAAAAAATTGGAGATGAAATCGCAAATATATTTTTAAGATTATATAAATTAATGTTTATATTTTTTAATAATTATAAATTTGATAAAAATAAAAAATAAAAATATTTTTTATTAAAAAATGTGAACTTCGTATGGATCCACGTGAGGTGGCACGGGCTCAGACTTTATAAATTTATAAATTGTGCGACATTAGCAAATTCCTCGATTTGAGAACGTCTTCCTCGGCTAGATGCTAGTTCATCCTTCTCACAGGTACTTCTTAAGAATACTTATATCAAACACTTAACGGAAGAGACTTGAAATATGAAAAATGGAAAGTACACAAGAGTTTTGGAGAATATGGATAATACTCTTATTACTCAAGAGAATTACAAAAGAATGGGAGTGACTATAAAAGCAAGACCCCTAACCTATTTATAATCGATACAATTTGATGGCTTATAATGAGTCTCTAAAATCATCTATACATATATCAACTAATCACTCTACCAATCAAAGACCTAATTATTCTATCTAGAATTGTAACACCCCAAAATATACTATAGAAGTATGATAGCATGTTTAAGGTGCATTAGGAAGTGAACATAACAAATAAATTAACATAAAGGTATATAATGTAAAAGATTTGGGTAAATGGGTAATCTGTTCATTTTGGTATGAATATACCTCGGTAATTTAGTCATATCTTTACATGTATACCTCCATAGCTTGATACCTTCGGGTATCCACAATTTGATACCTTCGGTATCTACAGTTTGATATCTTCGGATATCCATAGCACCCGTTATCCACACTCACAGGAAATGTGCATTCTTAACACAGAAAATAAAGGAAGTAGTTGCATTTGTATTAATACTAAAATAAAAATGTATGGAAGCATGTGTGCATTATTTATTTGATTAATTATACCATTCTTATGTATATTTGTATGATGTTCATACATGTATGTACTTAGTGGATAACTTCTATGTGTGGTCATCCAAATTAAGTGTTTCCCCACTAAGCTTTCAAGCTTAGCAAGAGTGTTAATCCGTATAAGTCCAAATCATAAAAGTTATCCACTGGGAACATGCGTTTTTAGTTATTTATTGTACTTTGAAAATGCATTTTTAGTTACTTATTATTGTACATGTAATGGTTAAAGAAAATTATATGTTTTCTTTTGGGTTACCATATAAATGAACAGAAAATATGTTTTACTACTATTAAAAGACAATGTAAGTATCGGCGAATTTTGTAATGTACTTATGTATTGGTTGACTTCTGTGTGGATGATCTTATGTGTCTTATGTGTGGATGGTTGTATGTTCCATATACGGGTGTTACAAAAATCTTCCATCCACTATAGACTTGTGAAGAATCTTTTAGAGAATTCCAGAGTCAAACGGTCAACATAACCTATTCGGTTGGTTGAACTTTCACTACATGACATTCTCCTCAACTCAACCTGGTAACATCCTAATTGCTTTGGTCTTGCACACTTCTAGTGCTATTCTATATTCTCCTTCCTTAACCTTTGCCTTCTGGGCATGAACGGTTGTTTACCTTTGGACGTCCCACCTCTAGGTTCGAATCGATGAGTTCTTGTTCGATTTGCCAATTCTCTAAAACTCATAGTTTGTGGGCTATGCTTCTTCTTCTTCTTAAAGGAACTTACCAAAGGAACTTTTGGACTTACGATGGCTCCTAAACTTGCCTTCATGCTACGAGCATCCGCCTTCAAGATTGCTCTTCTCAGCTTTGGCTTCATCACCAAGTTATAACTTGCCACAAAAGCTTGTCAACTTGCTTGCTTCCATATGATCTTTGGATGGTTGAGGAAATGTCTCCATGCTAGAAAGTTTGCCTTCTCTATGAACTTTGAGTATTCTCCCATCAACTCTTTAAGATGCCTCCTTGGTTCTTCAAACTTCAAAGCCATGCCTTATACCTTCTTGTTGACATGATCTACCTCTCTCTAAGGTGGAAGGGACTTTGACAACTCCGATGGTGTCTCTTCTTCAAAGAGTTAGATGGCTGAAATGCGCTTTACTTAAAGACTTTCCTCCCTCGAAAGTGGCATTACACATGTTTTGTCTTTTTTTTACGATACACATAGCGTTAGCAAACGAGATTGGTATCACTTTGATGGCATCGAAGAACTCCATTCCAAATACTAAAGAATAATAATTCAAAGAAATATCTAAAGGTTAATTAACCAAACCAATCACCAAGGCATACCTTAACTCTTCAGACACTCTCATGTATCATTGTTGCTTTTAAGTTAATAGTTTTGAACCACCCTCGATCCCCAGTATATTTGATACCTAACGACTTGCTTCATCCACTTGAATGAAATCGTGGGTAGTGCTGGTATCTACCCAAGCTTTTACCACTTGGTCACTAATCTTGGCCTTAACGAACAAGTAGTCCTTCTTATTGGTTTTAGACATCTCCATCTTTTTGATAGCATTGAGGAGTTGAAGCGATCCTATTGTCACTTCTTTGGGTTCAATTCCCTCCCTCTCCTCTAGTAAGGTTAAGAGCTTGCTTTTCTTGGGGCAATTCCTATGCCTATGTGGTCCATCGCAAAAGAAACAATTAAGTGTGAACTTTTTTTCACCTTGGTCTCTATCGGTGCTCTTACCTTTTTTATACTTGTCATGTTTGCCATGTTTAGGTGAGCCTTCCTTGCCTTCATGGTGGTCTCCCCCACTTTTCTCCTTGTTTCCCTTATTTTTGTTGGACTTTAGCTTATTAGACTTCTTAAACTCAACGAGAGATTAAAAAATGGCTATAGTACTTGTAAGGTATTATATTATATGGCAATGAATGTCTATCTTAACCTAATATTGGAGACCATCCTTGAATGAAAAGTGTGCCTCATTGTTGAAATAGTCTGGAATCTCCAAGAGCACTTAAAAAAACTTCATTGTATAGTCCTTAATACTTCCATCTTGTTGGAGATGTCTTAACTTGATTCTCGCCTCCTCTTCGGTATTTTTCTGGTAGAACTACCTCTTGAGTTCTTTCTTGAACTTGACCCATATGTTAATAGTGTATGTCCCTTTCTTAATGTCCTCATATCTTCTTCTTCATTATACCATTACAATGTTTTTAAGGTAGAGAGTGACACTATTGATCTTATTAATGCCATCTACAACACCTCATACCTTGAAATATTACTCCAAACTTCACAAGACATTGTCCTCCTCCTTTGCACTTCTCGACCCCTTGAACATTTTAGGTTTGGGAACATCTATCCTCAAAAGATTAATGACTACTTTCGGAATGGTAATGCTTCCTCCTTGAGCTATTTCCTTCTTGCAGAGGATCAGGTCATCCTTAGTTTCCTTATACTCATTGGAAACTTTCTCGAACTCTTTCTTCATCACCGTAATCTCAAACTGGAAGATTCTTTTTAAGTTCTCCACTTAGTTTAGAAATCTTGAGAGGACTTCGTTCAAGGCACTTTGCATCTCTCTACGAAACTCTTTCCTGTCATTCTCGAGCTCTTCGTTGTGATATTCATACTCCTTAAACTTCTCTTATCCCTCGATTATAACGAGCTCCACTCTTACCAGCCTATCATTAATGTCGACTAAGGCTTCATTTGATTTGGATCTCCTTTAAGTTGATTGCTTGGACGTTCCCTCAACTTAAGTAGCTTCATTGTTTCCTGCACCGGTCATCTTTCAAGTAAAATATCAAACACAAAAAAATCACTTACTTGGAGCTTCGTTTGAATACTAACTCGATTGCAACCTTAATTTTGTTGCTATCTTGGTTAGAACCTTGACTCTAATACCAACTATCATAAGTTTGGACTTTATGACCCTATGAACCATACGACACTAGTAAACTCCTCGACTTAGGAACACCTTTCTTGACTAGAATGCTAGTTCAGCCTTTTCACAAGTAATTGTTAAGATTACTTATATTGAATATTTGGTAGAAGCGACTTAAAATATGAAAGATAGAAAGAATATGAGAGCTTTGGAGAATATGGAGAATTCTCTTATTTCTTAAGAGAACTGTTGTGAAACTCGGGTTAATTTCTACCAATAATGACAAATTCACCTTGAGCACTATTACTTAAGTGAATAGAGTGTGAACGATTGTACTGAAAAATCATACCAGGTAAATTCTCATGAAAGACTGGAGGGGTCTCAAACGTTCCTACTTAAAACCTAATCTCCTAGACAGAATTTTTCTAGACATGTAATTTGATAGCACAATAATTCACTACAACTAAACTCGACAATAGCTATTAAATAGATAAATAAAGAACACCAGAATTTAACGAGATTCAACCAATTATGCTTACTTTCTTGAACACTACTAAATTGATATTTCACTATTTTAAAAAAATAATAAAAGTGAAATACTACAAAAGAAGACAAGGAATTTTGTCCAATGAAAGACCAGTTTGGGATGATATATCTAAGGAGGATGGAAGGCTTCTTTTATGGTTTTAGAAACATTCACCATTCTAACTTTTTTTCGATGTGAGATTATGAAATGAGCCAAAATATTTGTCCAACCAACAAATCTTTACCTTGGCAAATTTCACTTTTTCAAATCTCTCAAAAAATTCATTTTTAGTAGTGTCTTCAAATGTACTTTATAGTGCCCATCTTCAATTTTTAGAAATATTGATCACATTCAAATAATGTTGAAACTTAAATGCAGTCACCACCTTTGTTAACATATCAGTAGGATTCTAAATAGTCTTAATCTTCTAGATTATTAATCTACCTTCTTCCATAACCTCTCACACAAAGTGATAACAAACATCGATGTGCTTTGTCCTTACATGATAAACTTGGTTCTTTGCTAAATGAAGGACACTCTGACTATCACAGTGTACTTTGACATGCTTATGTTCAATTCCCAATTCATCAAGCAATCATTGAAACCAAATTGCCTCCTTCACAGCCTTGTAGCTGCCATATACTCTACTTTCGTAGTTGATAAAGCAACTGTAGACTGTAAGATAGACCTCTAACTGACTAGTGCCTTGGCAAGAGTAAACATATAACTAGTAGTTAATCAACATTTATCTAAATCACTAGCATAATCGGAATCCTAATATCTAACTACATATTGACCATTTTATTTATCCCATTGAAATACCAAGCTAATATCTATAGTATTTAAAATGCACCGTAGAATCTATTTCATAGCTTGTCAATGCTCCTTGGCTGAATCATGCATATACATGCTCATAACCCTAATTTCTTGTGAAATTTCGGGCCTTGTACACGCTATAGTATACATTAATCTACTAACCGCATTTACATAGTCATGTACTCTAATTCTGTAACTTTCTTTGGAGATAAGGATGCATTAAGATTTATATGAGGAGCGAGCAGAGTACTAACAGGTTATGACTTTTCATTCATGCCAAAATGTTGTAGTACCTTTTTCAAATATTACCTTTGAGTCAAACACAGTCTCCCCAACATTGAGAATTTTTTTAGCTTCTCCCAAATCATTCATTTCAAACTCTTGATTCAACTGAATCTTTAATTTATCAATTTCTCTTTGATTTTTTGAAGCTATTAGAATATCATCAATATATAGGAGAAGATAGATGTATGATTCATCTTGTAACTTGTGAAAATACACAGAGTGATTATATTTACTTCTTTTGTACTTTTGCCCTATTATAAACTTGTCAAATCACTTGTATCACTGCCTCGGAGATTGTTTCATCTGTACAATTATTTTTCAAGCTTGCATACGATATTCTCTTTTCCAGTAGCTTTAAAACCATTGGGTTGAGTCATATAGATTTCCTCCTCTAGGTCTCCATGTAAAAACAAAATGTTTACATCCAATTGAACTAGTTTCATATAACACTATGCTACTAAAGCCAATAAAATTATAATGGAGGAATGTTTTATAACTGGAGAGAAAACTTCATTATAATCAATTTCCTCCAAATAAGCATAACCTTGGGCCACCAACCTTACTTTGTAACGAACATTATCCTTATCTGGAAATTCAAATTTCTTTGCATATACCCATTTGCATCCAATTGCCTTCTTTCCCTTTGAGAGACTAGCTAGCTTCCGCGTTTAATTCTTATGAAGGGTATTTCTTTATTCATGGCTATCCTCCTCTTATCTTTTTCTGAACTTCAGACTGCTTCCTTATAAGTGGTAGGAATGCCATTAATTTTAATTGGAAATGCATAAGCCACCATATTAACATAATGAGTAGGTACTTAAATGTTCATTTTTAGCTTTCTCAATGTAATTGATAATTGTTGCTGTGGAGGTTCTTAGGTTAGAACCTCTTCTTCATCTAGCTCTTCTTTTACCACAAGAGTTTCTACATTTGTTTTATTATTTACTAAGGTAACAATTCTTCCTTCAAACTCTACCTGTTTTAGAGTACCATCTATCTGCTTAACATTTTCAGTTGTCACCTTTCTTAACATGGTAGATTCATCAAAGGTAACATCCTTGCTGAAAATTATTTTCTTTGACTCTAGGCACCAAAAATAATATCCTTTCACACCAGAAGTGATCCCAATGAAAATTGCTTTCTTTGCACGTGAATCCAACTTTGACTCCTTAACATGATATTATGCAGTTGAACCAAATACTTATAAGGAATCATAATCAGTAGTAGGTTTTTCAAATCATTTTTCCAAAAGGGTTTTACCACTAATAACAGTTGATGGAAGACAATTGATGAGATGATAAGCATATGTAATAGCCTCAGCCTAAAATTTTCTGCCTAATCCAACAATAGGCAGCATTCACCTAACATTCTCCAGTAATGTTCGGTTCATATGTTTTGCCACCCCATTTTATTATGGTGTATCCTTGATAATGAAGTATCTGACAATATCTTTACCTTCGCATACTTTTAAAAATGGATCACTCATGTACTCCCCACCATTATCTATATGGATACGTTTGATCCTTCTGTCTGTTTGAGTTTCACCATCTTCTTTGATTTGATAAAAACTCATAGTACTTTATCCTTAGTCTTCATAATATATGCCCATATTCTTTGGGGAAAATCATTAATAAATGTCACATAATATTGTTTTCATCCCAAAGAAGCTGTTTTACAAGGTCCCTACACATATGAGTAAATATAATCTAAAATACCCTTCGTATAATAGATTTTAGACTAAATTTTACTCTTGTCTGCTTCCCTTTGGCACAATGTCCATATAAGTCTAATTTGCAAACACGAACTCCTTTAAAAAATTCTTGATTTACTAATATCTTCAAGAATTTTTTACCTATATGTCTCAATCATATATATTACAACTTAGCTGCTTTTAACTCTTGATCATCATTAAAAGCTATTGCTGTTGTTCCAATAACTGCATTACCTTAGTAATAATAAAGGTTATTATTTCTTCGAATTTCTTTTATTACCACAAGTGCACCAGAGATAACTTTCATTACTCCATTTGCAGCATTTATAGTGTAGCCCTTTGATTCTAGGACTCCTACATAAATGAGATTCTTCATCAAACTTGATACGTATCCGACATCTGTCAGAGTCCTAGTTGTTCCATCGTAATTTCTTAAGCAAATTGAACCAATCTCATTTGTGATGCAAGGATTGTCATTTACTGTGTAGACAACTCCACCTTCTAGCTATCTAAAATCAAAGAATCAATTCTGATTGGGACACATGTGATGGCTGCAGCTTAAATCGAGCAATTATGGAGTATAAGGACTTATTGAGGATATAACAACCAATAAAAGATCTGAGTCTGTATCTTCACACTCAACAATATTCGAATTTGCAACAATCTCTCCCTTATCAGATTTGTTTTTATTCTTCAGTTTTGGACAATTTTTTTCACTGCTCTTTTTCTCAACAAAAAGCACATTTATCTTTACTCAATTTGAGTCTTGACTTTGATCTCTCTTTCTTTCCTTTAACTAGCTCTGTGAACAGCCTCTAACTACTAAAACTTTTGTTACTCTACTTGTACATTCTTCCTTTGTCTTTCTTCTCAATTCATGACTATACAAAACAGCTGCAACTTCACTAAGAGATACATCAACCTTCCTATGAAGTAGAGTAGTTTCAAGAAATTCAAACTCCTCAAGAAGGGATCCTAACAACATCAAAGACAGATCTTTATCTTCAAATGTCACATAAAAATTCATTAAATTAGTAACTTACTGATTAAAACCGGTGATGTGATCATTTATAATGGTACCCAAAATATAAGAGAAACAAAATGATCTCTTCCTTATATGGAGCTTATTCTGACTTTTTTTCTTTAGGAATTTCTCTTCTAACACGTTCCATAATTTAGTTGTAGAAGTTTCTTTCGAAAAAGCATACTTTTGCTCTCTAAAAAGACACGATTGAATTGTATCACATGTCAAACGATTTATAATCTTCCAATCTTTCTCCTCAATATCATCTGGTTTCTTTTCTTCAATGGCAATGCCAAGACCTTGCTGAAAAAAAGTGTCTTGAACCTCACTTTATCATATACCAAAATGACTGGTATCATCAAATATCTCTACTACTAATATTGTATTTGTCACATCAGTCCTTGCTATAATAGATGAAGTAGAAGCTGTCGACATAGTTGGAGTAATCGTATATTTGATTTCTGTCATCTCTGCTATAATTTCTATTCAATAGCTGTCAATATGGAATACCAATAACCCAAGGAAAAATCTTTTATAATGTGGAAGATCAGATTATGCTGCAACCACAGGACATGCTAAGAAAAAAAACCTTAACTCTAATACCAATTGTTGTGAAACTCGTGTTAATTTTCACCAATAATGACAAATTTAACTTGAGTATTATTGCCTGAGTGAATGGAGTGTGAATGATTGTACTGAAAAATCACATTAAATAAATTTTTAGGAAAGACTGGAAAGGTCACAAATGGTCCCACTTAAAACTCAATCTCCTAAACAGAATTTTCTTAAACATGTAATTTAATAGAATAATAATTCATTACAATTATACCTGACAATATCTATTAAATAGACAACTAAAAAACACTAAAATTTAACGAGGTTCAGCCAATTATGCTTACTTCCTCGGACACTACTAAATTGATATTTCACTATTTTCAAGAAATAATATAAATGAAATATTACAAAAGGATAGAAGAAATTTTGTCTAATAAATGACATGTTTGAGATAATATATTTAAGGAGGAGGGGATGATTTTTTTAATAGTTTTAAAAAATTTTACTATTTCCACACATTTTCGATGTGAAATTATGAAATAAATCAAAATATTTGTTCAACCAACAAAATTATAATAAATAAGAGTAATTATACAAGTAAGACTCCTAACTTATTTATAATTAATACAATTTAATAACTTACAATAAATCTTTAGAATTATTTATACAAATATCTATTAATCAATTCATCAATTAAAGGACTAATTATGTTATTTAGAGTTTTCCATTCTTTTACTACGTAACAGGAGCTGCGAGGTTAGGGAGCGATCGCCTGTATACATTTACCGAACGACTGCAGTTGGATGTTAACTATATGACCCCTGATCAGAATTCTAGTGTAGAGTATGATTTTGAATTGCTCTATTTAATTAGACGTATAATTATTTACTAATTAGTAGCTTGCAGCTTGGTGGCCTCGAGCACCGTCCCATATCCGACAACAGTCCACTAAAGAGCTTAGAAGACGCGTATTAATTGATTAATATATATTGGTCCACACGCTCCAGATGTGTAGAACAAACAAAAATAATTGAATTTCGGCAAACATGCAGTAGTAGGTCTCTTTACCCGCTTTGTCTCTAAGCTCAAAACAATTTAATTATTAATTAATTAATTAATCAATAAAGCTGCCATTCCTCACCATTATATTTCTACATTTTTTAATTTTCTTTCCAGGTTTTTACTTTTATCAGAATTTTAACTGTCATTTGATGCGTCAACATTTTATTGATTGCGCTCCTCGTTACATCCAACTATACTTGTAGCTCCATGTGCCAGTCGTTTATTATCATCGTAATCTTTTATAAAATCATATTTATAACTTGTAAATAACATAAAATTTTTAGAAAAGTTAAATATTTGAAATAATATGTTTGTTTATACCATAGAACTGAGTCTAATTCCTTTTATTTGGAATATGAGTAAAACTTTAATAATAAGTTTTGACTGTATAACTAATTTATGAATGAGTTTCATAAAATTTTTATTGGAAATTTATTGTTTCCTAAGACTCTTAATTTATTAGTTATGGACCAAAACATGCTAAAAATGCGAGATATTTTTCTTAATGGTAATTAAATAAGTAAAGGGCTTGTTCATTAATGATTTTTTTTAAATACAAAAATTAAAAAATAATACAAAAAAGTATCATATTAATACAATATAAAAATCAAAAAATACAATACTAAAATTTATAAAAATACACAAAATTTAATAAAAAATATAAAAATTATAACTAAAATTATTAGACAGCAACAAATAACGTAGAAATATTTTTAGTTGTTAAAAGGCCGAGTAAGAAAATCACCACCCTGCTTCTCCATTTCAGTGTTTCCTCGCAGAAGAAACCATGCACACCACCATTTCCTCGTAGTTTGATTTTCTTTTCAAAAAAAAAAGAAAAAGAGAAGTTGAAATGAGCTGTACTGGATAAGGGACAAAAGTCAAATAAGACATGGAGAAAGAGGACACTGAAAAAAGATTTGATTTTTTTGTGATGAAATGTTTAACAAAAAGTGTACTAACAAGTTCTTATTTTGCAAATACATAATCATCGAGGAACTTCAGAAAGTCCGGTTTAAGCTACAGTCTTTCAGGTTCTGCAAAATTTTGCACATTGTTCACTGCATCATGTCTTCTTTTTTCCTAATTTCCTGGATCATTCGTCTGTTTCTTATGATTAACAATTCGGTGGAGCCGCACATTGCATTCATCTCTTCAAGTAAACTTGGTTAAGTTTCCATCACTCCAATTTCTTCTGCTAAACAAGCAAGCTGCTCTTTACTTGGTGGGTAGGTGTTGAATACTTGGTAGTGTAATATATCAAGTCGAAGAGTGGTTTGGAAACTTGGATCATATTCTTAGCTTTCCAAGTGAAGAAAATAACAGTGACATTGCGGTGAACTTGATTTATGAATGTGCAAATTGCACCGTGTAACTGATTTTGACACTTCAGTGATTACTGCTTACTGGGGAATCTTCCCTTTTATATATATATATATATGAATGGCCCTTTAAGTTGGTGATCTTAATTGCAGTGTTAATGGTGTCAGCCAGCATGAGGATTTAGTTACAGTACATTGTATTGCTCGAAATTAAGGAATGGATTCAGAGATTGTGTCAACTAAACCAGAGCCTGTATCAGTAAATACAAGTGCAGGCAACTCCGAGGTTGTACAGGAAGAATTGCCTCTTCCATTAGAACAAGATGAGTCTGATTACTTGTCAGCAAAGAAGAAGTCTTTGCGGGTTCGATATGTCTATGGCATCATCTTCTTGATAATTAATCTTAAGGCGTGGCTTTTTCGTGATTATGGACATAAGATTCTATCTGAGTTCAAGTGTAAGTTACTGTTCTTCCCTTCGCCTACCTCAGCATCATTTACTGGTAAAAGGTCCACTCACAGAATCTTCATATTACAACCAACACATTGAGTCCTTTGCTAACTACAGAATGTTCATATACAATGTTGTCCTCCTGCATTTTTCTCTGATCATAAAACATGGTTGGGACTTGGAAAGAGTAACACTGAATTCTTTTTTGTGTGCAGTTCTGAGAGCTTGTGGAATTGGAGGACAAAATTGTTCTCATACACTAGGTGTTCTTCGAGTGAGTTTAGGTTGCTTTGTATCCTTTGATTACAGATTCAGAAGAAAATAATATCATTCTTAGAAATGATAAGGGAATGTATTTTCTTAACAAATGAACCTTTTTTCCTACGGCTCATCTGTGAAGTTCAGTGTAACTTGACATGCAACTCCATTTGGATAATTATTCTGGCCGTACACTGGTTTCATCTTATTGTCATATTATCTATTTCAACAACCAATTTCCTTGATGTTGAATTCAGATATTTTTCTCGGTTATGCTTACCACAACAGTAAAAACAAAAAAGTTGAATGAAATTCGCAATAGTTGGCATTCAAGATGGTGGGCACTGAAGTTGCTGTTACTGATCATATCAATGATAATTCCTTTCTTCCTTTCTACAACGTGCATTGAGCTATATGGTAAGTGAATCCTGCAGAGAATGCATTGAGTATTATTTTTTAAACCATTATATATATGTGTGTGATGATGTGTTACTGGACCTTCATCTGCTTCATTTGAGTTGATAAGTTTCCACATAGACTTACTTTTAATATTGAAGAACTGAGTATTTGAATGAAATTTTTTTCTTTTTTCTGCAGGTGAACTTGCTCGTATTGGTGCAGGGTATTCTCGAAAACCTTGTTTAAGCCCCTCATAGATTCAGATATCAGTGGTTATTAGTTATTAATACAGTATAAAACTTTCTACTGCAAAATTTTTCTAAGAACTTGTGTTTCTATATTGAAGTGGTGTGTCTTAAGTTTCAATGTTTTCATGTTTGAATTGACCAGAACCATGTTCGAGAAGTCTGGAACAAACTGAAATTCTCGAAGTGTTCGTCCTTCTTCTGTATTCAATTTTTTGATGTGATATCTCTTACCTTCAAAGAATGTATAAACTCTCATACTTTACATTGTTATATTCATTAAGACGGGTTACCATCTGTGGAATGATGGTTAAATCAAAGCCTTCCATTGGCAAGATAAAAACACTGAAGTTTTAGCAGATACCAACGTGCAATACTTGTTGAATTGTGCATCAATCCTAGTTTCATGTGGAAAATGTTTGTAATTTTAAAAAAGATTGATGTTTTAATCTACAGGATTTTTCTAGTCCTCCAACTTGTAAGCATCATTGAATTTACCACATGGTGGAATAACTACTGGATGCCTGATGATGAGAGGAAAAAAAGGTATTTGTTTCTCATTTCCTGCAGAATCCTCTATGACTTGGAAACAATTGTGTAAACAACAAATTTGAATGAGCTTCATTGCATGTAAATTTCTGTATTTATCAGCATCTTGCTGGATATTCCATACTGTTTGAATCTCAGCCACTCAAAAGGGAAGAAATATAGGCATTGCTGCTATGTCAGATCATATTAGCTGGTAATTGAGTAGATGTGCTAGAAATTATGATCGTTTCTCGTGATAGCATACTCTCGAGTTATCGACGTACTTGAAAGAACATTCACACCCTTATACGTGCATATTTATCAACCACAGAGTAGATAGGATTGTTGAATTACTTTGAATCAGAAGTCCAAAACTTGTGAACTATTCTCATGGTTTTAGCCACAATTAGCATGATTAATGAGTTCTTCAGAAATGAAATCATATGGAATTGTGCTATATTCACATGAACAAGTTTTTATCTGTTCATGAAAACTGATATTAAATATGCATGAATTGACAGATTTTTTGTGTCCATTTTGCAGTGCTTTCATTGGATTGCTCATGTCAACCATCTTTTACTCGGTTTCTGTATGTGGTATTCTGGTGATGTACCTTTTATATGGATTCAGACTAGAGTGTTCTCTCAACATATTCTTTATTACATGGACTGCAGTTCTGCTTGCAGTTATAATGGCTATCTCTTTGCATTCTAAGGTATACTTTTTAAGTGATCTCCTTGCAATGTTAGTTATTTATGATCTATGATTTTTGGAATACGAACGATGAAACATCAACTACTAATTAAGGGCTTATTTAGTTCCACTTTCATTTTTTATTTTCATTTTTTATTTTGCTAAATACAGAAACTGAAAAAAATAGTACAGAAACCGAAAAAAACAGCACAAAAACTAAAAAAAAAACACATAAAAACCAATAAAACAACACAAAAACCAGAACAAAAAACAAAAACTAACAACCCAACTAAACGTGCTCTAAGAGTCGACAACTTAAATTTATTGAATTTTACTGAACGACAATTGCAACTTGAGAGGAAGATCAAGATCCTCAATTGCTACTTATCATTGAGAGGCTTCCGAAATGATAATGATTTTGCATTAGTAACATCCATTACACACAAGAATTCATGTCATCCAATGTTTTTATTATGTGACTGCATATCTTTCCACTCTTTTATTGTTAAAGCTTTGCATAAAATGAAAACAAATTTGCTTAGCAAGTTTCTTCAATTTTAATAGTTCCATTGACTATTTCTTGTGCCACATTGTGTAGATCAATAAAGGTCATTTGTCTTCAGGGATTATGGCGTCTTACCTCGTCTTCCTCTGCTGGTCTGCGATAAGAAGGTAAATTCTGTGCATCTATATTTAGAAGCTGTAAAATTCTCTATGAAAAAGGAGTCAGAACTTCTGTTACTTGCTCTATAATCCTTGTACTGTTCTAAACTGAATTAATGCTTTCATTTTCCAAAATGATCTGATTAACCAGTAGACTATCATTTATATTTGAAGAATATGGAAACTCTTCAAAGTTTTGGGGCTTACAATCAATCTATTGAGATCTAACTCTCCCACTATAACCCCTTACTTTTCAGTGAACCTGCAGATGACAAATGCAACAAAAAATCTGAAGCAGATGGACATAGTACTGATTGGATGACAGTCCTTGTAAGTTAATGACTCTTTTTCCCTTCCCGGAAGATTTACAGAAAATGAACTCTTTAGCGATCTTTTTATACTAGTATTTAATACAAACTATTTCAAATGTAGAGACAGAATTATTGCATACACATACATACACATATACACAGATACGTAGACAAATAATCATAAAGGATAAAATGTATCTAATGCATATGTT
Source organism: Pinacopodium congolense (assembly GCA_028565735.1). Classification (NCBI taxonomy): domain Eukaryota; kingdom Viridiplantae; phylum Streptophyta; class Magnoliopsida; order Malpighiales; family Erythroxylaceae; genus Pinacopodium; species Pinacopodium congolense. The sequence continues at coordinate 27,998,255 of JAOXYD010000136.1, read as the reverse complement.
CTAATATTTAATTGTGATGAAACCACAGAAATTCTGCTTATTACTGCAGAAACCAGATTTTGGTATCTTGTCATCTGTCTAAATGTTCTGTAGATATGTCTGTACTTATATTTCAGGAGATACACACACAAATAAATTGTGTTGGTACCACCTCCTTCACTTGCGTGATGAATCTTTCTTTCTTTATCCGTGAACAATAAATATGAAGTCTTATCATAGATAATTGCCTCATGGTTAGGTCTCTCAAGATCTTAATCATTGTTTCATTTTAATCTTTTTTCCCGTCTGTTACATTGTTATATATGCTGTTCTTCTTCCAGAGCTTCCTGTTTGGGATAGGTGCCGTTGTCATTGCAACATTTTCCACTGGAATTGACTCGCAGTCATTTCAGGTACATAACCTTCCTTTATCTCATGAAGAACAGTGACTGCGTTGTACGTTCTTGACTATTAAGTGAGATAGCGCCTGCTCTTGCATGCTCTGCAGTTTGGTAAAAATAGAGATCGAGAAGAGGATGATATACCGTATGACTATGGATTTTTTCACCTTGTATTTGCCTTGGGGGCCATGCATTTTGGAATGTTATTCATCAGTTGGAACCTCAAGAACTCAGCAAGAAAGTAAGGAACTGAATTTATTATTTCTTTCAAACAAGAAGTTGTTCTTCTACTACTACTATTACGTGCTGATTATGTGTCATCTCTTTCAATGTACAAGATGGAGCATAGATGTTGGGTGGGCAAGTACATGGGTAAAAATTGTGAATGAATGGCTTGCAGCAACTTTATACTGTAAGTCAACTTGGGATTACCTTATCTTCTTCACTTGACGCTTGTTTTATACAAGATTAGAAGTTGGTGTAGCTTGAGATTTTTATTTTCCCGTTTAATGTCATTTCTTGGTAAAGCACAAACCAGATGCATGCGAGGAATCATTGTTCCAGTTGAAGTTATTGCTAATGATTTTCCATGCAGTTTTTTACTTCAAATGTTTGTTTCTTTGCAAGTAATAGTGAAATTGTTGTCTTCTGTGTTCTTATGCAGTATGGAAATTGATTGCACCTATTGACAGGCCAGGCAAGGTCATGAATTATGAGGATTCAATGAGGCAGACAGATGAAACAGCCTTGCCATGATTGGAAAGGATTCATATTCTTAATTCTTAATTCCTTGTAAGCATACTCAAGGTTCTGGAAAAATAGATTATAGCAGGTTTGAAACTATCATCATATTCTTAATTTTTAATTCCTTGTAAGCATACTCAAGGTTCCGGAAAAATAGATTATAGCAGATTTGAAACTATCATATGAAATATGGAATCATCTATATTTCCATTTCTTTACGTATCTTATACGTGGATAAAAAGGTTATAGAATTGAATAAATTTGCAGATTCTTACTAATAGTCTCTCGTTGGTTGAAATTGGGATAAATGGTATGTAATTCACCAAAAATTTTGAAGAAAATAGCTGAAGAGAATATTAAAACTTGTAAACACCAATTAAATTAAATTCATTACTTGAGTGTGAACTGTAATCAAATAATTTACTTGGAATACCTAATTTACACAATATTACATATGCTTTATATAATATGGTACCTCTAGAATAGAATAGAACTGTTATGTTGTTGGTTCAGTTGAGCCTGCCCACACCATACCAGATAATAAATAAGCAATGCATCTAACGCAGAATCGCTTGAACCTCCACATCACTAAAACAATTCCAACAACTTCATTAATCTCCCAAGTTTGCCACCTGCTCCATGCAAATTCCTTCTATAAAGCCCCCCAAGGCCACATCTTCCCACCAAAGATCCATACTTTCCTGAACACGGCTAATCACAAGATGTTCAAGGCATCCTCAGCCTCCATTTTCTTTGCAGTCTTAATATCCCTATCAATCTTTGCGGCTGCCGTTGACCCAGCTCCGGGGGGTGAACCAGTTTTCGAGTTCTATATGCACGACATTCTTGGTGGCAGTAGTCCTACTGCTAGGCCAATAACTGGGTTGCTGGGGAACATATACACTGGTCAAGTTCCATTTGCCAGGCCAATAGGTTTCATTCCCCCCAAGAACGGAGTAGCCATTCCCAATGCCAATGGAGCCATTCCAACTGTCAATGGTTTCAATGGCATTCCACTTGGGACTGGCTTGGCTGGCACTGCTTTTGCTGGTAATAGTAATTCTGGTCAGGTTCAAACCCAACTAGGACCGGATGGCTTGGGACTAGGCTTTGGAACCATCACTGTCATCGACGACATTTTGACCACCAGCCCCGATTTAGGAACTCAGCAACTGGGGAAAGCTCAAGGTGTTTATGTAGCTAGTTCTGCAGATGGAAGTACACAGATGATGGCGTTTACAGCCATCTTCGAGGGAGGAGAATTCGGGGACAGTCTCAATTTCTATGGCGTTTACAAGATTGGAAGCACCATGTCCCATTTGTCAGTGACTGGTGGAACAGGCAAGTTCAAGAATGCCATCGGGTTTGCTGAACTGCGCCAACTCATTCCACCTGGGCAGCATTTTACGGATGGTGCAGAGACTCTACTGAGGATCACAGTCCATCTAAAATACTAAGTACATTTATAATCTGAATCTGAATATATCCCCGGTTTGGTTTAAGTGTTTGAATGTATTGATATTGGCTCGTGTGTTCTTTCTTTGGTTTAATGTGATTGTTGAACATCGAGATGTATCATGAATTATGGTAAGTGATGCTAAAATATAAGACCAAAGTCCTCTGAGAGTTTGCAGCTTGAGACTAGACCTACAATTTGGAACTATATAAAACTATAAGTATAAAAAGGAAGTTTCATAATGAAGCGTCACAATACCAGATCTGAAAACACCAATCACACAGTAAACTCAATTTTCCTTTAATGCAGGACACGCCATTGCTGTCTTGATATTAGATTAATCTCAACTCAATCTAACATCAAATTAAAAAGTTCTGTGACAACTTACCGTATCAAGAAAAGCTGGCAGATTTCATTGATGCAAGAAATGGACTCCAGTCATCCAAGCAAGGATTGGAGCTGATTCTTGGAAGTAGACATGTCCAAAGTGAGCTTCAGTTAGTTGAATTCTACTTAGAAATTCTACTTAGATCATGATGACAGATGAGAAATGATACTTATATATAACTTAATAGATATTTCTTCACATCTAATACAAGCAACTCAAGTATGGCATTTATTATAGACATCCTACTTAACAGAACTCCTGAGTTCGTCAAGGTTGGTAATCTTCACGCGTGAAAGTACAGCAGCTTGATCAAGTCCATGAAGAGAATCAATCAAGTGCATTCGCAAAGAAGAAGGCCCTTTGGCCATCTCCATTCCCATTTCACCAGCAACACCAAAAATAGACAAAGCTGAAGCAGTTGCTTCAAAAGCATGTGAAGGGTCAACAGAAATAAATGCAGCAATAAGAGCAGTGACTGCACATCCTGTTGCAGTAATTTTTTGCAAAGTCGGTACCCCATTATGAGCACCTACAAAGTGTTGCCCATCTGTCACAATATCAACAGCTCCTGATACTGCAACTATGGCACCACTAGCTCGAGCCAAAAACTTTGCAGCTTCCATTGCATCCATTGATTCATGAGTGCTGTCAACTCCCTTCACAACGAAACTCAATCATCAATTTGGCTATGAAGGGCATAAAATACCAATAACACTACTTGCAATTCATGTTGGATGATAAGGCTAACTTTTCTCCTCGGTTTAGTGAAGAGGAAAGGATACAGAGACAAGCCTTTATACTAAAACTGATCAATTTGGATTAGCAAATGATCTTGAAATGGATGATTGCAAGAATTTTTTTTTCTTTTTTGGTCTGAAAATACAAGCTTTCACCTACTTCTAATCAATTGGAAAAAAATTGATTAATATATACTTCATAGTTTCTTCTGAAAAGGCAAATGAGGATAGTAGGTGATTACTCTTCAAGAAAAATAGGAAGATAACGAAATGCCTTAAGCTTTACTAAAACCAATCCATAAGGCATTAGTTTGTTAAATTGCAAGGCAAATATCATATATCACCTGGCTGTATGTAGTGCCTTAAAATGAAGAAGATCAAAGATACAGAACCAAAGAATTATAAAATAGCAGTTTGGTTGATTATACCTTGGAGGTTCCCACAGAAGCCTTAGAAAGGGCGATAATCTCAGACCCATTCCCTCTAATGACAGTGGGCTTCCTTTGCACTAGCTCCAAACAAGCCCTCAACCGGAAACCGGAAGCCCCGGCAGCAACGGGGTCGAGAACCCAAGGCCTACCTGATGCGGTGGCCACCTCTGCAGCCACTTTCATGGCCGGTAGCCAGTCGGGGGAGAGAGTACCTGTGTTGATGCAGAGAGCATGAGCCTGAGGTGTGAAGTCTGGGATTTCTTCCATGGAGTGTATCATCGCCGGCGATGCACCGGCAGACAGTAGGGTGTTGGCCATGATATCCATAGATACGAAGTTTGTGATGCACTGTATCAGCGGCGACTGATGTCGGAGTTTGGAGAGGAGGGTCCATGCCACGGGGGGCCATTCTATCGGGTAGGGTTCGTTAGACTGTTCCATAGCTGCTTTGTTCTTGAGGCTTACGTCTTCTGTTTTTTCCCAGGAGGTCTAATTATATTATGCCTTTGCTTGGGTCAGCATACTAGAGATTGACTATAGTAGGAGACGGTCGCTGCTGGCGACGATGCTACCATTGAGAAATATGGTGACAGTGAGGAAGAACATTGAAGAGGGAAAGGAAAAAAAGAGAAAGAAGAAAAAAAATGAGGAAAAAAAGGAGAAAAAAAGAAATAGAAGATAGGATATTAGTATTAAAAGAAATAGGATAAATAAGGTTTAATTATCTTCCTTGCTTATTTTAAAATGAGTCTAAAGAAAATTTTGTAATATTTCGATTTTAATGACAGATTGAGGAAATATAATCAATTTGAGTAGTTCATTAAATTTTAAATATATCAGGTAATGGGTGATCCCTTTTTCTAATGGGTAAAGAGTAATTTCTAATTACAAGCCTTAAAATCCAATAATCAAACCTCAAAACAAAGCATGCATACTTTCAAAATCTCATTTGATGATCTTAATATTTCAAGGGCTCCTAAAACACAATGAAAATTCAATAATTACAAAACTTTTTCTTAAAGTTCAAGCACTCATTCTCTGTAGATCGTATCTCAATGGTATTGGTCTCGGTCTTGTC
>JAOXYD010000136.1:27975293-27986199 GCA_028565735.1 Pinacopodium congolense | reverse complement strand
AAATCATAAAGTTGAGTGTTCTCTAGATAATTGTAATCCGATTAACCTAGTACTTACATCCTATAAACTTTCTCGTGAGATCGATATTCGAAGTCTTAAATATACTCCAATTTATTACTTGATTCGACCTATATGCTTGCTGAAATGTTGGTATTAAATTAATTGTTAAATTGTGTATTGAAAGATAGATTAATTTGAGTTAATTTTGTGTATGACCAACCGCAATCATTAGATAAAGCCAATTTATATATGTGAGTAGTGTCGATACGCAGTGTTTGTGTAGATTGAAAAGTAGAAGAATAAGATGTTATGTATTTACAATAAGTAAAATCAAAATACCATGAGAAAAAAGAACTTAAAGTGACAGATAAGGCAGAAGAGAAGATAGTACTAGAATCTGGTTGAAGTTGCTGAAGAAGAGCATAAAGGTCTTTTAAGGAAAATTTAGAAGATGTATTCTCATTTTGACCCTCTGTAGCAACAACTATAATAAAAGAAAGTTAAACTGACTTGGAAGATTTTTTTATTTAGAATTATGCCAAACATTTTTTATATTTAGAAATATGATGACCGGGCTTTTTACAGTAGGCACAAGATCCATTGAAGAACTTCTTAACTGGATGTTAAGGATTTGAGGAGGAGGTATAAGCAGTAAGAATGAAATTAGCAGTAAGAATAGACATTTCCATACGGAGGGTATTAAGTTGGCTTTTTTCGATGATTAATTATTTGACCATAGTGTCAAGTGTTGGCAAGGAATCGTTATAGAGAATATAATCGCGAATGGATTCAAACTCATAACGAAGAGTCATTAATAAATGCCATATATGCTGACAGTCACGGAGATTTACATAAATATTAGCTACTACAGGGCTAGGCTATGCTGGAACTCTAAGGGCTAAATGATTCTATAGTTCTTGTAATTCTAATACATAATTATAGATTGTCTGGTCGAGTTGTTGTTGCATTCGATGAAGTTTTCGATAGAGCTGAATCTAATTAACATTATGAGATACAAAATAGCGATTCTTTAAAAAATCCCATACCTCTTTAGCTATGTTAAAGAGCCGAAAGTCAAGCTTGATCACTTTAATACATGTATTACGAAACTATGTCGAGATCTAATGGTTCGTTCCATCTCAAGATATCAAGCGTTTTGTAAACTTTTCTTCATCTTCATCTTCACTTTTTGTTAGTTTAGGTATTTCTCTGGTAACAATACCCCAAATAAACCTTCCTTTAAGAAAGTTGTACATTTCCTTAGTTAACAAATTATAGTTTGATCCATCAAAGGTAACATTGATAAGATTATGGATATATTGAGAAAGTTTAAAAGCATTTATAATGAAATTAGGGCAATAAAAGTAGAGAACTTATATGTAAATTTTGAATTTGACCAATTAGACCTCAAAAATGGATTTAGGGCACCTCAAAACCTTAGAAACTAGTCTAAGTTATTAAAAAATGGGACTAAAAGAGGGTGAACTAGCTAGTCAAAGTAAAAGTTAATGGTTTAGACTAAAAAACCAAAACCGAACTGAAGTCGGAGGCTGACGAGGCGCTGACGCATATCCACATAGACCAAAATATGTTTGATACATGTCAAGGACTTACTAACATGGATGATAACTCAGCTGATGGCGTGGCCAATTTGTCCAATAAGAAAATGACACATGTCGACAAGTGAATGAATGAAAAGCTGACACATGGAAATGTTACTAACTTTGATTATTAACTGGATGCTGACGTGGCCCCTAGATTAATAAAGTGCTATCGTGTGTCATAACATGGTTGATACATGGCCTATCTTGGTCTAACTACAAGGCGACATGTGGCGCCCTGATGTTTAGCAAGTTGCCTTCTTAAAACGACATCGTTTATATTTAGTTTAAATGACATCGTTTAATGCTGATGCTCTGTGAAGAATAAGTTTGTCGAAATGACATCATTCTGGTTTAGTGGAAATGACATCATTCAGTTATTCTTCCTTAAATTTCTACAAGTTTCTAGGAAAATAGAGGTGGAGATGATGGTGGTTTTGACCAGCGCGTAGAGGCATGAGAAGCACTATTTTGCAGCACCGTTTGCAGTTTTGTGATCTCGAGAGAACGTAGCTCAATCTTGTATATTGGAAGTTATGAAGGAATGAGTGGAGATTTCAAAAAATTTGTTTAAGCAAGACTACGTTAAGATAAATAAAAGGAAGTTAGAAGCTAGAAAAGCTGGAAACTGCCAAAAGAAAGGGAGTTTAGAGGAAATAAAGCTTTGATACCATGTTAATATAAAATAATGAGAGAGATGAAAAGAGAAAAGATTGGAGCCTGAAGGATTGGAACTCATATGTCTTTCATGTGCAGCATTGCAAACACTAGAGACTGTTATATACATCTTGTCCTATGCTAAAGACAATTTAGAGACAACTATAGTTGATATTTGCAAGATATATTTACAACTGCATATACAGCTATAAAGATATGTTGGTAGTCATTGTTGACATTAGAGATATTCACATAATTATCACCTTATTACTCAAACTTATGGGAGTAATTCTTAAACCTCCCTAGGTTGGTTTATGGCATTCCTACCATTCTACCTTTGCCATAAATCTCCTTTTTTGCTTTTTTGTTTATAGGAACCTCCTTATTATCTTTTCCAATAATTTAATTAGGCCTTTAGTTAAGAGCATATGAGCCGACAAGTAAATGTAGAGGGAGTTGAGTGCTGACTTGATCAATCGAAGCTTACCTACCATAAATAATTCCTTATTATGTCAATTATAAATCCTCTTATATATTTTATATATTAGAGCATTACATTCATTGAATTACATCCTTTTGGTGGTAATGGGCAATCCTAAAGTACACGACTGCGGATTCATTGACTTGCAATCCAACAACTTTAGACAACCATGCATCGTTATATTTAGCAAAGGCAAAAAAAATAATGAAATTCTTATTGTAATTGATGTTTAGACCTAATAAAGTCTTGAAAGTTTGTACAGCAGTCATGCTGGTTGATATGACCATGTTTATAATACTAAACACATAAAAGACGACGAGTGGGGAAAAAACATGTTAAAATTGTTTTTTTTTTTTTAGTGTAAGCACTAGATATATAGTTGAGCTAATTAGGAAATTAACTAGTGATGTAAAAGTTGAGTTAAATAAGAATAAGAAAGAATGATGTTGAATAATCGAGAAAGTAACTAGATAATAAAAGTAAAAAAAATATAGAATTTAAGGAGACAACTTATTAATCTTATAATGTATGGCAAAAAGTATCTTTTGATCCCTAACATTTTTATTTATATTTAGGTTAGATTTTAACATTTAAAAATAATTTTAACGTTTGTTCAAAATTTTAGATGGATCCACATTGTCACAAGGGATTACCTCCTAAAATTAATGGGTAACCTTCAAATATAAACCATTAACTTAAAATACAATATGTGGCAGTAGTTTAGTTGCCTGAGACTCAACCCAATAACTTGAGCATCGCATGTTCGAATCACGCCTACTGCAATTAAGCTAGATTTAAATCTCACAAAGTGACGTCATTTGATGATTAATATTGGAAATGGGTCCATTCTTTTTATACATGAAATGATGTCGTTTTATTGGATTAAAATTTAATTTAACTACAATGGGTGTAGTTTAAACATGCAATGTTCAAGCAATTTGGTTGAGTTTCAGTGTATGTTCAGGCCATTGGATTGAGTTTCAGCCAACTGAACTATCGCCACAGATTGTCCCTTTACGTAATAGGATTATATTGGAAGGTTACTCATAGATTCTAGGTGACAGTAACATGTGGCATGCGAGATCATATCACATAACATTTAGCAGAGAGACTTAATAAAAGTTAAGATTAGGATTCTTTTTTAATATTTTTAAAATATTATGATTTTTTTTTAATATTTTAAAAGATTAATGTTTGATTTAAACATAAGTGAAAATGCTAGAGTTCAAATAATACTTTTTTAGTATAAACACTGGATGTGTAGTTGAGCCAATTAAGAAATTAAGTATCATCATAAAAGTTGAGTTAAATAAGGATAAGAAAGAATTGTGGTGAATACTCGAGAAAGTAACAAGATAATAAAAGAAAAAAAATTATAAAATTTAAGGAGACAATATATATAAAAACAAATTACCAAATATCATTATTTATAATTTTGGTTTTATTCACAATTTATAAAATTATTGTCTTATATATAAAGTAAATTTATTAATTGAAATTTTTTTTTTACATAATTTTATATTGAGAAATTTACCTGATATATATAATTTTTGAAATAGGTAATTAAACAAATTAAGACATTCATTTTATAACTGTTTGGTTTTTAGATCATGATCTTTTTCTTTTAATATCAAATTGAAGCAATTTAAGAGATAATAAAAAGTTGAGAAATGTGACAATCACTGTAAGAAATGAAACTTCCATTTGACCTATCAATTCACGAAAAATTTGTTAAATAGGCCTAACTTACTCTAAAAAAGTGCACTTAAGAGTGTAATGTTTATTATATTTTATAAATGATTTTAATCCACACATCACAACTAATATGAGATTCTCAACACATCCCCCTCAACTCAAATCTGGACTGTAGAGACCAACTCCGTCAAAACTAATCTAAAAAAGTGTGTTAACCTATAATAAGGTTCTGATATCATGTTAAATAGGTCTAACTTACTCCCAAAAATACACTCAAAAATAAAGTTTACCACATCTTATAAATAATTTTAATCCACACATCACAACCAACGTCAGATTGTCAACAACATTTTCCATTAACAAAAGGACTAGTTATTTTATGAATTGAACCAGTGCCGGTAATAGACAAAAATGAACTGTAATGGGCATAGGTAGCTACAACGTGAGCAGACTTAAAAAGGTTGCTTCGTCTCTTTGATAGCACTTCCGCCCTACTGAGATGTAAAGGGGAGTTAGAAAGAACTTGTTAAATTGGACTTCTGTCCAACGGATCACACCTACTAAAAATAAGTAATTTGATTTGGTTCGACCAGTAATCAAATAAGATGGCTACTCCTCCTATTAAAATAGAAGAGATCTTTCTGCAGGTGGCATATGTTTGTAAGATTGAACATGCAGAAATTTGGTCATCTAGAATGCAAGAACTACGTATCGATTGAAGATGGAGGAAAAACGCCACAAAGCTGTTAAAGCACACGCCATAAAGATAACCATCATTTGACACCATAACAATAACGAATTTGAACTTAATATCCATCAATAATTCAATCTACAAGGTTAAGAATAGCTTGATAATCTGAATGAAAAACAGGTTCCAATGGGCTAAAAGAGAAGCACACCTTTAAGATCAGTGGTGGACTCACGTCTTCAAATATGGCGGTACATTCTTTGCATGAATGCCAATTTCCACATTAGTAGTCTATCAGTCAAAAGCCATGCCGGCAAAATAGTCATTCAACGAATCTATTATACTAACCATCCTCTTCAGCATCCGATTCTGACATGAAATCTGCATAAAATACATTCAATCACGACGGAATCATTTTGATCAGACATGCTTTTCTTAGCTAAAGATCATCCTAGACCATTTGAGGCCATGGGCAGTTCCTCATCTGCCAACAGTGGCAGATAAATCATTTCCCTCAATTTCGTATAGCTAACAAATCACGTCTTTTTGGACCAAATAGTTCATGCAGTTTCTACCGGTGCAGGGGAGAATTCAAAATGGCTCATGAATTTTAGATCACCTTTGACTAAGTGATCTGTACTGTACTTGTTCTGGTCAATCTTCATGTTCATCTTCACCTTCAGAATCTGCACGGTGTCAATAGAAAAAAATGGAATTAAAGACTGGCACATAAATAGTGATACTTATGAAAAGGAAGACTTATCATGCCCTTAACATGGCTCTGTCTAACATGATTGATCATCGTTGAAATACCTCATCAGTTAACTAGATATTATGGACTTTAAAGCAAGCCCTGGGTTCTAATTCTTGACATTTGCTTTCCGCACAAAAGATGGATTTTTTTTAGGATCATTTTCCTGCTCTAACCAGTCACTAAAAGTTTATCATGTCACAAAATTATATAATGTATAATTTTCATGTACCAGATCGAACATCATCACTAAGTTGACCCCTTGCTTGGATTTGCTTTACAAGCATCCGATAAATCAGGATCCACCAATAAATATGAAGAACGAGCAAGCAATATAGAAGGGTATTAAATGTGTAATAATAGATTGGACCATCCACTGGGTGTTTGTCCTTGTCCAATGTCAAGAGAACTTCATAGCTGCCACCAAAGACAAGAAGATAAGCAAGCGATTTTTGTGAAGTATGAAACGAAATCTTATAGATTAAGAGCAAACAAACAAACAAATGCGCGAGGACATTAGGAAGAGTTCAATTCTTATAGTATAAATTATACAATTATCTCCCTGCACAGACACAATGATACATGACAAGAGAGAACATACATGAAGCGCCATTCCAAGAATAGTAAGACAGCTTTACTTCATAGTTATTCATAAGTTAGAGAGAAAGTCATATGCTAAACAGATAACAATTGCTACCACCAACCAGTAATCTGAAGTTAAAGAGAAAGGCATATGCTTAGCATCTACTAAACAGATAAAAATTGCTACCACCAACCAGTAATCCGACTTTTAAGATGCTGCTCCCATAATGGTCGCATTACTATAAAACTATGCTATCTTAGACTACTTATTTTAGAAATGAGAAAATTTTTAACACCAAGACCCCAGTAATAGGTTGCCTCGAACATCCAAGAAGTTCAATCGCTAGTACATGTTAAATGGCACAAACCTTGTACTCCAAAGGATCCAGAATGGAAAGTAAATGAGGCGCAACAAAATCCAAGACAAGACGAAAAGAATAAATGCAAAACTCGCAAGTCCTTCAAGCCCACTGTATTTGGACATCTTTCCAACCTCTAAAAATATATCACTAGCATCATGAAGAGCCAAAACAACTGAACCAATCCGACCAAACCTGCAGGGGAAAAATAAGCTCTCATGAAACATAAATTTTATACTGAAACTCCATGATTTAATACTCTTATTATTCATTCATTTCCCTACATATTCATGTCAATATTATATTTATGATCTATGTTCTAAACATAGTCACTTTCCCTTCTTTTTTGCCACAGGAAAACCAGCAGACCCTACTGTGGCTTTTGCATTAATTGAACATTACAATCTATAAAAGCAACTCAACCATCACACACACCTGAATATGTAGGACAAAATTATAAGAATGACAGTTGCAACATGATGACCCATGGACACCCCAAAGTCTGAACGTCTCGTCTCCCAGAAAATAAGAGCAAATATGGAGTATGTGTAGAATCCAGCATCATACATATACAGTCCTTTCAATTTCAACCTGTGATTCATCAGATAGCTCCTTTCTTTAATTCAAAGAGCTATAATCTTCATACTGATCAAAACTGAACAACCATCAATAACTGGAACATTGAACATGAAATCTTACTTCATTTTTTGGTCAGGCCAGACCTGGTTTCCAGGCCCCACCCAAAAATTTTTCGTGTTACTAAACCAAGGCTCATGATAAGTAACACATAGAGCCAGGACCTCGGCAGAAAGAAAATAGACGCATTTCCAAGCTGACTCCTTGAATTTTCTAATCTTTTTCCTTCTCTCATCTGTCTTAAAGTCCAATGATTGATGCTCCTTTCCGAAGATCAACCTTCTTGACACTTTCTGTAACATGCATATTCACTTCAGATTGACCTAAGAAAAATCCTAAAGTGAACAAGAATATATGAAAAACAAAAGCAAAAGAAAAAAGCATAGAGAAATCCAAAATTTAAATACGAAAATCCCAGACAAATGTCAAAAATAGACAGAAGGAAAAAGGAAGAAGGAAGAAGTCCAGCTTCAACGGCAAGAAATATCCTCATTCTTGTACGGAAGCCAATGAACATGGACCACAACCCCTGTACCACTTCTATATATTCAATTCCTCGTCCATTAAAACGAAATGAAAAGACTTGTGTCTTCCTTTCAAGCAATACTAAAAATACAGATTGTCAGAACAATCAAAGACGCAATCTTCTAATATAAAATCAAAGTTCCCAATGGTCCCATGTAATGATCATTTTCCCGCATGAAATTGGGATGTAGTTGGAACATATCAAAGATAAGCTCCAACTACCAAAGTTTATGGTAGTGCACATTAACACAAACTTTAAGAAAATTATCTTCATCGTGATCTCACCCAATGCAACCGCAACTCTATCTGAACTCCAAGTTCAACAATTAGAGACTAGGGAAGAGAACCAAACTAGCATTTCACTCCCAAGTCTCACATATAAAAGAACAACATCGGATTGTGTAAATTTTTTTTTTTTTAAAAGAAGATAAAGGGATTACATTCAATGCCCAAGACTCATCTAAAATAAAAATAAAAACATCGTTCGATCCTATGCAGTCAGCTCGTCAAGGACCCAAATCGTATTTTGGATGGAAAGAGCTGTACCACTAAAGGGAATAGACCATAACAAGAAGAAGGAAATAAACACGAAGTATTATAGAGAATATATAAAGAAAAAGAGTACCTCGAATACGAATCTGTCGAGAAAGAAACGAACAGAGGGAAAGAAGAGAGCGAAAAATGGTAGAACAAAGTAATCATCGTAAGTAGGGTAGGATTCATGCTCCCACGGGATTGATTGGACGTAATCGAGAACACCCATCTGTGGAATGGATTAGAACTTACCGCACTGATCCAAAGAATTTTCTAAACAAACAACGCAAGATTTTCGAAGGAAGAAAGTCGTTTGGTTGAGAGTCGGTACAAATATCATTGGTTGGCGACTTCCCCTAATTTTGGCCCCAATACTCCACTTATTTTCAAAATTAGCCTTCCGCCGTTTTATCCAATCTTGACCAGGCCCTTTTACGTCAAAGATGGACAACTTCAGTTAAAAATCGCTTTTGCATTTTTGTTTGACTTTCTGTGCACTGTTGTAGATTATCCATTCATTAAGGCCGTTTTAAAACGATTTCTTTTTCAGATTTGATTTTTAAATTTTTTAAATAAAAAATATTATAAAATTTAAAAAATATATTAATCTAATACAAAAATTAAGATAGATAATATAAAAATATACAAAATTTAATATAAAAATACAACAATCATAACTAAAAACCATATCTAAAAACCTAATTAAATAAACTTAAAATTAAAGCGACTTGCATTTTGACTACCTCCTAAATTAATTTAATCTAAATTTTGAGATCAATACTATTCGGTAACCTTTCAAAAGTGCTAGTCAAAGTAATTATTAAACTCTCATTTGGACTAACTTTAACTTCACGTAATTATATGTTGTGGAGTCAATTTACAAGGTGACTTTCTTAATAATAAGAGTAAATTTTTGTTTAAAGGATATTTTGTATTACTAAAAATATCTTATAATATTATAAAATTTTAAAATTGCTTCTTGTTGAGTTGTTTCTGTTAAATTTAAATAAAACTTTATAATGTTAAAATTATGTGTTAGTTTTTGATTGGGGTAGAAAATTGGCGGCATTTGAACGTCATGTCCAGTGGCAGTAGTCTAAAGGGGCCACAGGCTCTACGAGATGAGAGTAGTCAATGGTCGGTAACCATACTGATACACCAGAGGCTTACATAAATGTGGGCGTGAACTAACTTGTCGGTAACCATACACCAAATGCGATCGTGTCTTTCTCAACAACTCTCAATTTACACTCTTCCAAATCACTTCTTTCTCATTTTTTTATCTTTTGTTTTTTATTTTTTTTATTTTTTTATCAATTTTTTTAGTCTTTTAGATTTTTATATTATTTTTTCAATTTTTATACTGTATTTTATATTATTTTTTATACTTTATGTTATTTTTTATTTTTATATATAAAAAACATAATTAAAAAATTAAAAATAGAAACAAAAACAAATATCTCCTAAATATCTAATAAAAATACGTATTATTATTGTATTTACCAGTCAATAGCAGGTGTTGTTTTATAGCTTGAATAAGGAAGGTATTTAGTTATAATTGATAGCTCCCACAGAGCTAATTTAGAATATAAAAGAAGCGGTTGTAATAGGAATGAAACACTAAGTTATACTGAAGCATTTAGATCATCCGCTGATAATGTTACTGACAAAAGGAGTAGTTTACCTTTTAATATTTTAAAAATAATTTAATTATCTCGTAAAAGAGATACTATTTTATTTTATAACATTTATAAAATAATTTAATTTATCTCTTACCATTTTAAAAGAGATTATTTTATCTTGTAATATTTATAAAATGATATAAATTGCCTCATAAATATTTACTAAGTTAATTTTTTGTTAGTCAATTATTAAATATACACACATAGCATACTGACATAGCGATGTAGGATCCAAATATAATGTTAATATAAATTTTTTTAAAAAAATTGGATTAATAGTTAAAAAGGTTATCAACATTTTTACATTTTTTTCAGTTAAGTGATCAAAATTGTAAAATTTTCAATTAAATGATTAACGTTTGAAAAGTTAATCAAATGAATGAAAAAGATTGGCATCGTTAGTAACTCGACTTGGCCCTGTGCGACCCAACCTAAAAAATGAATTCGATCTGACCCACTCCAACTTTTTTCTCTTTTCCGATTAACTTTTTAAACATTATTCATTCATTTGAAAAAAATTTCAAAGATTAGTCATTTAACTGAAAAATGTGAAAATGTTATATTAATAACTTATTTTGAAGTTTTTTAATATAGATTCATCTCATAAATAAATATTTTTACATAATATTTAAAAATATAATTAAAGTATTTAATTATTATTAAGTAAAAATAATATTAATAAATTTAAAAATGTATTCTTATAATAATGCATGTA
>JAOXYD010000136.1:27952593-27965546 GCA_028565735.1 Pinacopodium congolense | reverse complement strand
TTAATATATATAATTATATATATTAGTACATAGATCATGAACTATGGTTTGAAACGAAAAAAAGGTGATTGATATATTGTTTTTAAATTTGCATGCTTAGTATTGAACTGTTGAAGTTGATACCTTCACATGTAAATGATAACACATGGATATGTATGACCCTTATATTTGATTATTTTTACTTGGAATTTTGGTACAGATATTAAAAATAATATAAGGGATTTATGCTTAAAATTTCATAAAATTTTGAGATATTTTCTAATTTTAAATAGATATTAAAAATAATACAAGAGATTAATGGGTTAAGGCGTATTAGCTGTTATTAGATTTGGCGGAATCAGTATATTATCGAGAGGTAAAATAAAGTAAGTACCATTCCATTACTTGAGGCATATTTTTTAGGCTTAATTTCGTTTTTCGAGTCCATACATTGAGTAAACACATGGTATTATATATGTTAGTTTTGCCACCATTATATTTTGCATTTTGCATTTAATATGATTATTTGAAATAGTTTATGACATTTTTTCTTTGGTAAGTATTGTGTAGTAGAAGATATAGTACCTTATCGGTAGTGGTTTAGACCATTACATATAATAGTTTTCCTCCTATATAGATGTAATGTAGATACTTTTAAACTACTTTATTTCCTATGAGTTTGACTTGAAAGATCTTTGAATTTTTATAATTATGAAAGTATCAAATTTTGGTATAATTGGTTACCAATTAATTCTTGTCCTAATGTCTTGATAGGGGCTGGCCTTAAATTAATAGTGGACTTGAAATTCTATATCTCACAATTGCAGGTTGAATTGACATAGAGATGTATGATTTTGATGTCATCTTAGATAAGATAAGTAACGAGCGTGAAAAATAGAGTGCAGTGGCCTTGGTAAATATAAGTAAACAGGAAGTAAAGTCAGATAATATTCCAATAGTAATATAAATTTTTAATACATTCCCTAAGGATTTCTCATGTTTTTCATGAAAGTAGTGAAGTATGGGATTAAGATTGAAACAGATATTAGTCCTATTTTAAATATATGGGAATCTTAGAATAACTGAACTACGATAGAATAAAAGTTGTGAAATAACTAAAAAGTAATTCAAAAGTGGTGGTTTGAACCATAGTCTACATGTCAGGTTCTTCTACGTGTTTGTGTACTTATCCAAGCCATAAATGGACAACATATATGTATAATTGAAATTTCAATGCAAATGAAATATTTATAACAACATTTTTCTTCACATGGTAGTCATTTATACTAGGCATTCATCAAAATCTACGTTGATTGTAAGGCAATGTAGATACATAAGAAAACGTTCCCCGATTTTGATTACTAATGTTGCAAAAGACAATAACAACAAAATTGCCATCCTACTTTTTAATACCCATACATGATGTGACTATCAAATATGGCCATCATTAATATCGAAAATCCAACTACAATAGATGTTAACTTGGTTTCCAGGTCTTTGAATTTTTTCATAAGCATGTTGTTGCTGCTCTTCTTCATTAAGTTTATCTCCTCTTCCAACTTGAGAATCTGATGATAATCATTGTCTGGGCACCCTGCACCTATCATTTTTTCAACTTCTTTTTTCAACCTATCATTTTGTCTCTTCAACATCTTAGTGACTCCAAATGCTGGTGCGAGAAATGGTTCATCGTACCAATTGAAAAATTCACATTTTCTATCCTGAAAAAGTATCAAGTAAAATATTACATAATAATAGGGAGTTGCAACATTATTCAATTGAAATATACACTTAAAACACTCAATGGATAATTACTACACCCGTGAAATCTTTTGCCTGGATTATTGTCCGACCATGAAATCTTTA
Organism: Pinacopodium congolense; assembly: GCA_028565735.1. Lineage (NCBI taxonomy): Eukaryota > Viridiplantae > Streptophyta > Magnoliopsida > Malpighiales > Erythroxylaceae > Pinacopodium > Pinacopodium congolense. The sequence goes on along the minus strand of JAOXYD010000136.1, from coordinate 27,963,701 downwards.
ATGGTGAAGTTAAACCATAACAACATACTATGTTATGCGCTTGTGAGTTGAATAACCTTTCATTTGATGATGATGCTTCCATGAGTAACCCCTTCATGGAGAAAAAACTCACAAATTAAAGTTTCAATGCAATGCTTTAGATGCATGAGAGAGTCTGAATATGAATGCAGAATATGATTTTAAGTTCGTTGATTATGATGGTGCATGAGACAATTTGGCCAACACGACAAGTTCCATTTTCAATTATGCTTCAAACTAACCCTTTCTATCCATCAACAAAACACATAAAAATACTTGGTTTTCTGAATATGTAGATATTGCAAAAATTTTTCGAATTTGAGCTAACTTACGGATTATAGATGATACACCCAATGTCCCGTCAATGAAACTTCAAGGTTTCAACAGAGGTCAATGAAAAAGGGGTGACCTAGAGACAATCTATGGACATTAGGATAAGTTTACGTGCCTCTTCTCCTTGTTGATTTCTACTAATTGCAGCAGTTTGTGACAGATCATTAGGAATCTCTGGCGGACGAAATGCAGAAGACAAAAAAAGATTAGCTTTGAGGAGAATGCTCTTTGTTGGTTCCCAGCACGTTTAAGTCCATCCCACATAAAATTTCAAACACGGTTGTATGGTGTTTTTCCCCACAAACTATAATTTGTTATTTTATGTTTTATTATTTTATAATGCGGGCCCCACTAAGTTTTCATAAATTTGTAAATGAATGACGGAAATTTTAGTATTTTATGCAGATTTTTTTTGTAATTTCTAATTAAGATGAAGGGTATATGTAGAAGTTTGTATTAAAATTTGGTGGAATTAACGCTCCAAATAGCGGATATAGAGTTGGCAATCACAGTCTTCACCATTTTGAAATCACCAACATGTGATATATTTTGTTGCCTTAGCCATGCAATAACTTCATGCACAATGGAGGAAGTAAATGTGATGCTACATAGGCGCTAGATGCTACTCCAACATAACTTAAGTAGTGACATTAGAAGAAAAGATGTGGGATGGATTCCTGTTGTCCCTTACAAAGGACACAAACAGTTTAGATTCACATGAATCTGCTCAACGGATCTGTCGTGGTAAGATTATTGAATATGACTAATCAAGCGATTACAACAACTTTTGGTGATGATTCTTTGAACCATACAATTCGATGCCAATTGACCATTGGAAAGTGTTATATGAGGAGAGCTCTATGTGAAGAATTTGTGAACTGTCTAGAAGGATCCGTAGTCTATATGTATTCATCCTCTCTTGTTGGTGCAATGGAGTGTCAAGGATAAGGTGTTTGATAGGTGACTTCAGGAGCTCATAGATGATTTGAAAGTAAGCATTTAATGCCTTATTCACCTTTGTAGTATCAACAATGGATGAGTGGAGCAACAACATTGAAGGCATTTCATGGAGAGGGCCTACTACCAACCAATTATCAAACCAGAAGGATGAGAGAGCATTGTTTCCAATCTTGACTTTGATGTATAGTTCAAAGAACTCTATGAGTTTTAACACATTCTCTAGGGTCTATGATGAGTTGGTTTTAGGATCCATAGTCCATAGGCATTTGTTTGTGGTAAAATTAAAGTATATCGACCGCACCCACAGTGATTCCGTATCTAATAACATCCTCCATAGCTGCTTAGCCATTAAAACCTTATTGTAGATTTTGAGAGATAGATGGCCGAACTCACCTTCTTATTTAGGAGTGCAACGTTACTTCTAGTTGACCTTGTCAAAGCCTCTTTTTTCCATGTTTCCAGCCTATAAGAACCTGTGCATTAATTGCTTAATTGGGTTCACAATTTTAGCCGAAAGAAGCAAGTGAGTGGACTAGCAAATGCAAGGCTTTGGATGATTGGGGTGAGTAATTGAACTTTGCTAACAATGATAGGTGCTTGTTGCACCAATTTGTGAGTCTCGCCTGGATCTTATCCAGGAGGGGAGTGAATTCAACAATGAATGGATGCTTTGTTGAAATTTGGATCCCTAGATAAGTCATAGGCAACTTTAAAAGCTGCAACAAGCCTATAAAAGAAACTATCCATGAATGCATAAGGTTGGGCACGAGTAGACTAGAAGACCTTGGATTTTCTTTTGTTTATTGATAGGCTTACAAGTCCTTTGAAAATGTTTAAGACCAAAATAAAGATACTTATGAAGGCAAGTTCTACGTTGGAAAATAGAATAAGGTCATCTGTGAAAGGCAAAGAGCTAATGTTTTACTTTCTGCATTTGGAGTAACTTAAAGTCACCATTTTGAGCTATGGTTGATTTTGTAAGCCAAAAAGAAACCTCCATCACGATAGTGAAGAGATAGGGGATAAGGGATCTCCCTGCTGCACACCCCTCTGGCATTAGATGAGTTTGGAAGGTTGGCCATTTACTAGGACTCAGACAAAGGATGTTATAAGGCATTGCCTGATCCAGTTGACAAATTGTCTAGGGAAACTAAGAGCAGCTAAATTGTTGAGCATAAAAGGCCATTCCACTGTGTCATAAGCTTTGAAGAAGTTAACTTTGATGGCACAATTTGAAGGGGAGCATTTTCACTTGTAATTTTTTAATAATTCCTGATCTATCCTGATGTTGTCTCCCATTATCCTGCCTTGGATATAAGCTCTCTGAGAAGCATCAACGCACGACTTTAACACTTGATGAAATCTGTTTGTCAAGATTTTGGAGATGATTTTGTGCACCACATTGTAATATGAGATTGGTAGGAATTCAGATAGTGAGTTAGGACAGTTTACTTTTAGAACAAGGGTTACAAACGTCTGATTTAGTTTTTTGAGCATTATGGAGTTATGAAAGAATTCTTAAACTGCATCAATCAACGGCCTCTTAGTAGTAATAAATGTGTTTTGCAATGTCAAAATCAAATGCTAAAGGAAAGGAAATAAAAAATTTTCCTTTCATAAGGTATATGAAAACTTTATAGAATTTTCCATAATTGCATATAACGAAAAAGAACAAAAGACTCCTTTTTATAAGGTGTGGGCATGTCTTATAGAACCCTCTTAAATTGTCTCTTGAAAAAAGATAGTAGACTTCCTTTCATAAGTAGATCAAGAAAATGAATAAGACTTTTCTTATAAGGTGTGGGCTACCTTATAAAAGTGTCTAAAATTGCCTATAACAAAAAGATATAGAAGAATTCTCTCTATAAAGTGTGGGCACGGCTAATGGCAATATTTAGACTTGCCTCTAGTAAATAAGAGACAAAAGACTTCCTTGAATAAGGCATCCCATCTCCTTAGGGAAGTGTTTAAAAGTTCTTCTAACAAAATGTAGATAGAATACTTTCTTCAATAAGATGTGTCCACACCTTATAAAAGTATCCATAATTGCATCTAACAAAAAAAGAGACAGAATACTTCCATTGAAAATCTTATGGAAGTGTCCTAAATTGCCTCAAATATAGAAAAGATTCATTGTCAAACAATCTCACCTATATGTTGGATCCACTCCATCAACTGGTGTCGGTACTGAATTTAGTTTTGAAATGGTACTGTACCAATATTGACCAATACAATACTGTTTCAGATAATTTTTTAAAATTATAAATTAGTCCCTCAATTTTATAAAATTTATAAATAGTCTTTAAATATATTATATTATATAATATTATTTTTAACTTAACTTTAAGTTTATCTTAAAAAATTAATAATAGTATAAATATAATACAATAATAAATTTATTAATTGTTTTTAATTAATAAATTAGTTGTAACTAAAATAATTTTTAGACCTTTTTCTTTTCATTTTTATTAAAAATTAAAAATATAAATATAAATTAATTAAAATTTTAAGATTTTTAATAGTACATTAAAAAATATTACAAAAATAAATATGAGTTAATGGAGCATTTAAGATCATTTAATAGTACATTAAAAAATTTCAAATATAAATATGAGTTAATGGAATCTTTAATGTATTAAATAAATTTAGATTAATTAGACATTTAAAATAAAAATAAAATAGACTTTCTAATAAAAATAATCATAAATTAATTTATATATTAAAAATTAACTATTTATGAAACAAAATAAAATGTTAACACAACTTTAATGCCATTTAATAGTATATCATAAAAAGATTACAAATATAAATATGAACTAATGGAACGTTTTATATCATTAACCTAATTTAGGATTAATTAGAGACTAAAAATAATATAGTATATTGCCTTTTCAATAAAATGACAAACAAAACCAAACCCAAAAGTTGGACTTGGATGTTTCTGGAATCTAGAGATGCGTCACTGTGAGACTGGAGAGGTGCTGATTGCTTCGCACAAGGAGAGGCTGCAACGTTGTACAAGGAAGAGCCAGAGAGGGTGAGAGTAGTATGTTTAGGTATCAGCGTTGGCATAGAGTGGGTGTGAGGCACTGGAATGCGGTGAGCTTCTAGTTGCACGAGGTGATGTCGCTAGTCGTTGACATAGTGTGAGCGGTTGACTACAGGTGGTGAGTGATGGGCTTCTAGCTTTAGGTGGTGATGTCGTGTAAGCGACTAGTTATGGGCGGTGAGCGATGGACTTCTGGCTGTAGGCGGTGAGCGATGAGATAGCGAAGGATAGACCTATAGAGGTGAGGGAGGCAATGCAACAATTGTAATTTTTAAATTTTCATTTTGGTCTCTGATATCTGACTAAAGACTCATTACGTACCGATACCTACCAGAACGGCTAATACCTGCCGATATTTGCAAGCAAAACGGTATAGCATGTTACCATTCTGTTCTCAGTCTAGTACAACGTGTTCTATCCAATACTAACCAGAACGAAACAATATTTATAACTTTGGTTATAATCCCTTGTCATGAATAATATTAAAATATTTTTCAAATTAAAATATATAGTTTAAAGCTTACAAATTCATAGATATTAGAATTATGAAGAAACCAAATTTTGTTAACTGAAAACCATAAGATACAATATTTAATATAAAAATTTCCATAAATGTTTAAAAATAAATAGTGGAAAATCATACAAATAATAAAAATACCATGAGTAAAACAATATTACATCATCCTAATTGTCAATTTGAACGCATCAATCATTTTCGAGCTAGGTAGGTGTAAAGGTTTGAATCCCATAAACTATTGAAAAAAAACCAAGTTCTTCTTAATGTTTGAGATTCTTTTCAACCTTTGAACATGAACTTTTTCCTCAATTTGTATAGTTATTTAAGTTCAAGTGAGTTTTGTAGAACATGGGGTCGGGTCATCAGGATGAGCGCCACGTGTCTATTGACTTAGACAACTAATCATATGTGCGCGATGACGTAGCAGTGACGTGGCAAGCTTCGTCATCACCGTTAAATAGAATTTGACGAAATTTACCTTTATTACTTTAATGATTAACTTTGTTAACCTTTATCACTTGATTAAAAATTTTAAACTCTTTGTCACTTAAATAAAAAAATTATCAAATCACTTTAATGACTATTATTCCTTTATTGTACTAATATGTCTAGGCACATTATAAAGGGAAGGGATGACGGCATCGCGAGCCTTAATTGCTAAGCAATAACTTGTCATGCAAAGCACGTGACGCTCACGTTGGTTCCGAGTGCCATCCACATGGAGTTATGTCGCGTAGAGTTACATACACAACTACTCCTCCTAACCCTCACAAGTGGTGGTGGGCCCCACAACATAGAAAATTCAAATGGGTCCCACTTTACTTATGTCAAGAAAAATCAAAACGCTCCTTCTTTGTGTGCTGTGCTGTGGACCTAGTCTATATTACTCCAACTAATTCTTTATCAATTTTGATTTAAGTAACTACAGTTTATACAGTGTAGAGGCATCACAAAATCATCGCCGCCACGTGCGGTGTCGGGGAGGTCAAAAGATTGACACAGCATCAACGTGGCGGTGTCTCATTGGTTGAGTGACGTTGCATCTTTATAGTCGTTGCAGGCCCGCCCGTTGCGTAAGCGGGCCGCCTCTTTCTGCTTCAAACTTATCCTTTATTCTACCAGTACCCTTCTTTCACTCTTATATTTACATGAGTTGCCCTACAAACTCCTGTTATAATATTTCTGTAAGTGCAACGGGAAAGACAATTCATAAGCTTTATGGAAAGCAAGCATAGATTGTTACGAAACATTGTTACCATGTAGACAACCTTTTAGAATAGTATATTAAATGTTGCAAATTTTAGATATCCTTTTCTTAAAGAAAGAAAAGAGAGAGAGAGATTTCTTATTATTTCGATAAACGTTGCTCCATCGTAGGTAAGAAAGACGTTACAAATAGCTAATCTCCAAGGTCTTTGGTTTTGGCAAGTGCAATCAAACATACGAAACTCATTTTTTTTAATCAAGGACAAATGAGATGCGAAAGATAATTAATAAATATTCAAGTTTCATTAAAACGAAAAAAAAAAAGGATTTTTAATGATATTTTAAGAAATATAAATTTAAATAAATTATCTAAAACAGTATCGATATTAATTAGTATCGGTATAATATTATTTTTTAAGTCAATTCAATATTAATATTAATACAATATTTAATAGGAAACATGTTATTTACTTATGCATATATTAGTCTATTTTAATATGAAACATTATTCGTATTCACGTTTTTGGATTTTTATATAAAATTCAATGGTAGTCTATTTTAACAGTTGGGTATGGTGGAGGGTATTGAAGAAGGTGTAAAGAAAAGGACGTGGGGCGTTATGAATGCATGGGATGCTTGCCCACTAATAGACGTTATACAAAAAATAAAAAATAAAAAATCAAAGAATTAAAAAAAAAATCAACGCTCTCTCACTGGCTCAGGATCATCTTGTGATAATATCGTCAAAAAACCAATAAACAATTAAACGGAAAACCCCACCCTTTCTCTCTCTCTTTTGCTTTTTAACCTATTTTCTCTTTCTAAGCGTCTAATACTCTTCTTCTGTTTATTCGCTCTCTCTCTAAACTTGGAAATGGCGACTCTTGGCAAAGCAGAGACAGCAGGAAATCGATTCATGGAAGATCTTCTGGACTTCTCTTCCGACATAGGCGAGGAAGATGACGACGAAACAGACCCCAGGGGAAAGCCCCTTCCTTCGCGTGCTTCGGCTTCTTTCAACCTTTTGGAACCACATCATCTTAAGCCTTCTTCGCCTGTAAGTCCATGCTTACTTCTCCCTTCACTTTGGGGTCTTTGGTGGATAAGGAAACCTACTTTTGGTGCTTCTGCATAGTCTTTTCCTCGACTCGGTTATGACCCGGCCATCACTCGGCCGTTGATTCTGATTTTTAAAAGGAATGAGTTGTTGTTATGGTAACTCGCCCGAGTCTAAATAGACGGCATCGATTTATTTCCCCTTTTTGTTTTTAACTTTGAAAAAGGGTTGGACATTAAAATTTCCTAATTTTTGGAACCAGGGAAAAGGACAAAACTGACCATTTGCCCCATGATCACGTGCACCGAACAATGTTAGGGGTACTTTCGACCTTTAACATGTTTTCGTTGCCTTTGTTGTTTTTGCATCGCAATGCTTTGGGTTGTTGTCATTAGGTGTCATGCAAGTTGTGCATATTGAAAGACCAAGCAAGTTGTCCAACATGTTCCTCCCGCATAATTACACCTTTTTGTTTTACTTACCGAGTCAACCAGGTGAGTCAGAATCTGATTTTGTTTTCGTTTTTTCAGGAATTTGCGGAGGAAGAGCTTGAGTGGATATCAAACAAGGACGCTTTTCCGGCATTGGAAACATTTGTGGGCATTATCTCCGACCATCCAGGGAGCCTGCCCAACCACCACAGCCCTTTCTCAGTACTCGAGAACAGCGTCACAAGCAGTACCAGCACTAGCACGACCAGCAATAGCGCTAATAGCAACACCGCTGGCGGCTGCAGTAGCATTATAACAAGTTGTTGCGGGAACCTTCGGGTGCCCGGCAAAGCTCGGAGCAAACGCCAGAGCCGGCGCCGCCACAATCTCTTCCTAGGGCAGCAGCAGAACTGGTGGGGTAAAGAGAATCACAAGAGCGCGAAACAGGGTGTGAGAGTGTCGACAATGGGCAGGAAGTGTCAGCATTGCGGTGCTGAGAAGACACCGCAATGGCGGGCCGGTCCGTTGGGGCCGAAAACACTTTGTAACGCATGTGGGGTGAGATATAAATCTGGCCGGCTGGTACCGGAGTACCGGCCGGCTAGTAGTCCGACCTTCTGTAATGAATTGCACTCCAATTCTCACAGGAAGGTCTTGGATATGAGAAAGCAGAAGCAAATGATGGGCTTAATGGTAGTGAGGCCCATGGATAAGGGTTAGGTTATGGTGGGTGAATTAGTACTTTTTTTATTTTCCTTTTCTATTGGCTCTAGTTAGAGGAATAGGGATTTGGTGTAGTCTGATAGGTGGCTAGTGTTAAATTTATTGATGGTCTCTTTTCGATGGGAATTTTAGTAGTTGACAAATTTTGAGTGTGGTTGTTTGTGCTTTTAGAATAGAAATTAAGGCAGCTTCACGTAAAAATTCTTTGTTGGATTGAGGATTGAGGATGAGGATGATGAGATTGGGGTGGTGGTAAATTTCCTATTAGGGACATGAGAGACTACTCGTGATTGTCATGTTAGCTGAACTAACGTGATTTTGATTTGATCAATATGAGAGTGCCAATTGATGAGCTGTAACACTATCGAAATTGGGCTGTTGTAACATTATGAAATTTCCATAAGTACCGAGATAGGTATTTGTCGGTTTTACTTTTCTCGGAATTGCGTTTTATCTGTGAGTAGTCGACATGGAGGCTTTTTTTTTTTTTTTTTGTGGTTCTTCATTTGAAGATGTAGCACATTATATGCCGCAACGATGGTTCCATTCGAGAAAACATAAAATCCTAAATAGAAATACCTGGTGCCTAAACTACATAGTATGGCCCAGATTGTATACTATCATTGCCTACTAGTAACAATGTATCATTGCATCCAGTTAGCGCATCATGGTTTGAAGCACAGCGTAATGGCTGGTGTAACAAAGTAGCATTGTCCAATAATTAGCACTGCTAATCCAAAGTGGTGGTGTAATTATGATACCCAACAACTTGCATCTGTAGGTATATTTCCAGATGAGCTTTTATGTAATCATGGTACTTGGATGTCCCCCAATCTAGCAAGCACATGGGAGGTAAAGGGGGAACTGCTTCCATCACATGATGTTCTAGGTTTATGCGGTGGAAACGAAACACTGGCTGCTGATTGTCGGCAATACACTTAGACCTAGCTATATTTAATGATTTTAAATTACAGGGAAAAAATATTTTTTTGAAAACTAGAAAATAATATTAATAAGCAAGAATAGATATGTACAAACAACTTCTGTTACGGAGACAGAGACCTTCGCAACCAAAATAAGAGTGAAACAACCCAAAAATCGACAAAAGGCCGCCAACATGCCACTATTTGCATAACCAACCACATGACAACCGAATAGATAAGAGAAAAGGAAAGGCCCTCCCTACCCCTGGTTTTTCAACGCCAGATGCACATCCCCAACTGAACGACACTAGTCTAGGGCAAACAGAGACGACAGCTTGATCACCAAGAACAGGATCACCTTGTAGCACAAGACAGTGACCCAACTCACACAAAATCCTATGATCTAGAGGGAGCTTGATAGAGATCTTCCGACAGGAAATTGCCAAATATGTCGGATGCATGCATGTTGTTGGTTGTGGCTTACTATATGTTCCCGACCTCTGTCAATTAAGTTGCAAGTCAGACTCTCCCTACTTAACTTTTGGTGACTGAAGATTCGTCGCTTTAGCTCCAACCAGAGGTGATACACCGTGAAGCTTAAAGCTATTCTAAATATGAATTTGTCACTCGGCCAAGAAGCTCTGTAATTACAAGACCAAGCTATTAGAGAATTCCAATTTGTAAGATCAAGCTGGATGCTGCAGATCCGCAAGACAAAATTCCAGACATGGAAGGAATATGGGTAGCGAAAAAACAGATGCTCTATTGATTGATTCACCTCCCTCACTGCAAAAGGCGTAGGGATTTGGGATATTCAAGAACCTGCTAATCTTGTCTCTAGTGTTGAGCCTTCTTCTGATAGCTAGCCATAGAATTGGACTCGCTCTTGGCTGGTAGGGCCTAAACCAAACAATTTTGGACCACCTCACCTTAGCGTGGTCCTGCCGAGCCTCTTACCACACAAGCTGTTACAGAAATCCCCCTTCGAACCTGTCCCGTAAATCTGGTCTTCCTTCTCCTGCCCAATCTGATGTTCAATACCGACAGAGAGGTTTGACCAACAGGAAGTCCTTTTATTAGAACTCTGTACCTGGATCCGAATCTAGGGATTGAGTGTAGCAAAGGGAAAGTGTTGAAAAATTGGGAGGAAGGAGAAGTAGAAGCAAATCAATTTTTATTCTTCGATTTTTTGAAATCAAGGTCACAATAATATAATTTTAGATTAAATTACAAATGTAATGAAGTATTAGTTTAAATTTGTATTTTATTTTAAAATTTAATCTATGCCTTCGTCTTCTTGAATTCTAATAAAAGAACCACTTCAGTTGCATACGTATTTGACCTCTAACAGTATTCATCAACCAAAATTTAAAAAACTTAATAATTGAAAGGAATAAATGAGAAGTACTAATTTCTCTTATATTTCTTTTTTATATAAAAAATATAAAATATTTCTTAATATTAAAATAAAATAGAATTAAAATTAAAGTCTCACTTTAATTATAATTATTATTTAATTTTAATATTAAGAAATATTATATATATGACTTTAAAGTTTCTAAAACATCATAATTAAGTTTATCTTAATTAATTTTTTTCTCCTCAATTGATCTATATTTGTAACTCATTATGTTTTTAATATGTTGGCAATTATTATAAATTCTAATTCTAATTCATAATTAGAATTAGATAAATTAAAATTTTTTTAAATTTATCTTTAATAATGTTCCATATGGAATTCTCATATTGGGTCAGTTTAGTGAACTTATTCTCTAACAAGTACTCATACGTTTGTTTAAGTATTTTCATACTTTAGTCTATGAAATCAATTACTTCCTTCATAAAGAAAAACATAACTTCTGTTAGTCTTTCTACTATCTTAATATTCAAT
>JAOXYD010000136.1:27935779-27949956 GCA_028565735.1 Pinacopodium congolense | reverse complement strand
TGTCAGTTTATAAATTAAAACGCTTTTTATGTGAGTATGAATTATCTCCCCGGAAATTAATAAAGAATTCAAGTTAATTATGAGTCCCCAATTCAAACTTGTGTTGCTTTTTGTATGTGCGGCTTCAATGAAGTCTATTCTTGCAAGAACTGAAGCAGGAGGTAGTGCTAGAAGCGACATCGTTTGGCCATGGCGCCTCATTTATGTCCGAATTATTAACAGCTTAGAGGATAAGTCAAGTTTCTCTATTCACTGCAAATCCAAAGACGATGACTTGGGCATTCATGTTATTCAGGCAGGAGAAACTTACCAATGGAAGTTTCATATAAACTTTTTCACAACAACCTTGTTCTATTGCAATGCTTATTGGAATGGAAAATTTGTGGGTTTCGATGGTTTTAATGTTGATAGGGATTATTACAGATGCAACAAAGAATGTGTCTGGAGGGTTTCTAAGGATGGTGTACATGGTTATGACGATGAAGCTAAAGTGGAAGATCTTTTCTTTATGTGGTCTTGATTATGATTAGAGTAATCTTTGCTCTTAATGAAATAAGTTCTCACCATCATGTATGAATGAAAGATTTGCATGCCTAATTTTTCAATCATTGAAATATATATTATATTGAAATTAATTCATTGAAAAAAATCTATCAGTCAAGGATCACATTTACTTATCAACTTTAGGTTTTGTCATCTTTTATAAATGTTTTTCATCTTTAAATTTTTGTTAGAGATGATGTGATGCTTTTATTTAAAAATAATAACAAAAAGAATGGAACAATATGAAACAAGATTAAAAATCATTTAATACCCTATCCTTAGCTAAAGCAAATTATCCATGCATAATTTTTGTTTTTGCTTTTATAATTTTCAAAGTTTTTAATAAGAAAAGAAGATGTGAGCAAATTGATATCAATTGCATTGACAATACTCATTTTTAGATGAAGAACAAAAATTATTACTTAATCTTGATTATATTAAACTTGTAAAAGAGATTTATGAAAAAAATATATTTATTACAACAAATGAATTAAGAACATTTTCTAATGGTTATTTGCTATCTTATTTTAAATATATTTAAAAATTAAAAATATATTATATTATAATAAGAAATAATTTCATGCATTTCTACTTTGTAGTTTATGTAAATGTAGAAGACGATTTTTAAAAAAAATGTATTAGAAGATATTTTTTTTAAGTAAATAATAAATGATTTAAGAGGATTCCAAAACGAAGAGAGCTAGTCGGTACACAATATCAAGCTAAAACATAACAATAAGATTAAAGACCTGGAGACTGGAAAAAGATTAACGGGATCTTGACAAAGGTCTTGAATACATTTACCACAACAAGCTTAGCCAAAGGACCTCAAAAATCACACTTGCTAAACACGCAGTAAATGGAAAAAAAGGTATGTGCTGAATCATCATGTCCTTTTGAAAGATGCTGGTCACACACTTCCCCTGCTGCGAAGACCTACTCTTCAAATGTTCCAATTATCCAGGAATGAGATAAAGAATTGGGGTCGGTCCTGGGCATTATTCCCTCCTTAAACCACACATCACTGCTGAGAGAGCAAGAGGCAGACGCAAAACTCCCTCCGTCCCCAACTACATACTAAGATGATTTCTCAAGCTTATATTATCTTTAACTATAATCTTTAGTGACTAACTTAAAATTAGAACTTTTAGACCCTTAATAAACAAAAATCAGATCCTTTGACATGCCTTTAAGCTTTCTTAAATCATAAACAAGCCAATCCTTAGTAATAAAAATGATTTAGCCACACATCTTGATCAGAACATATAAAATATACAACTTTAGCATCATGCCTTCACAAATCCAAAAATATAAGCTGTAAAAATAAGTTTAGAGATTACAAAAATATCCATGAAAAAGCTCTTGGAAATGTCTTGATCTCCCAACTTGATTCTGGAATCTACACAGCTCTTAAATCAACACAGTCTTGTAGAAAAATTAAAGAACATTTAAGAATGTAAACTTAAGAACAATAACTTTGATTATTTTGAAAATAAAGCAAGTTAGAAAATCCCCTATGGTGGTTTAAAATCTCATATATATGTCTCAGCTACAAGTTCCAATAAATAGCAACTTAGAAAACACACTAAAACTCGAATTACAAGTGTTTGAAGTTATAGAACTACAAGAAAGAACTAAGAGAGAAGGAAGAGCCTCCCTTATTAATCGCAGATCTGATTTTTGCCTAATTGAATGCATGTCTTTTTTGTTTTTCTCTTTTTTTTCCCTCTAGTAGCCTCCCCTTAGGTATTAAAAGATAGCACCATTAATGAATATCATGTCCAAGCTACAAAATTGGAAATTTAAGGTGAATATGTTTGTCTGATTGATCATTTTAAAAAATGTTACTTTTAAATTTTGTAAGATGCTTATTTTAGTTTCTTTCACTTGATTTATGCCTTGATGAGTGATTTCTAAGGTATGAAAAATGTCATATGCAATCTAGTATATAGAAATCCTATTGTACTCTTCCATACTTAAAGTACAGTATAAAATATGCATAACCTTACAATTTAAGGATACATATTTCTTTTCTTCAATATTCCATTTTTTTTATAACACTAGTTTATTACCAACAAATTTAGTAGGCAGAAAAAACTTTTATGAAACCATCATCCATAAATTGCCTTTTTCACCCATCAAATAGCATCTCATCATATTCTTCCAATATGAATAATTGCTTCCATAAAAGAAAGGAGTTATTTGAGGATTATGGCCTTCTAGACTAGATGGAAAAGCTACAGAATTCATAAAATGTTCTATAAGATCTTTGCTCACTAATTCGTTAGAATTAAGACTTTATATGAGACCGAAGCTCTGATACCACTTATTGGTCGTATATGGCACCTAAGAGAGAGTAAATTAGGTAATAAAAATTTTATAAAAATCACAAAAACACTTCAAGTAAATTGTAGAAACTAGACAAAAATATTGAACTTCACAAATAAGATGAAATAAGATTGTAATATTGAAAAAAATAGGAATAAAGTACGAATGGAAAATTACAACGTTACAAGTTATAAACTCCTTTTGAGGCTCTATTAGGCGCCAAATTGATTGAGATTTTATTGATTATTTATTGAATTATGACCTCTAATTCAGTGTTTAAGTGTTAAATTTATGTGTTATTATAAGTAATTTGCATGTTGATAAATGATGGAGATTAGAGCAAAAATATGAAAGTTTTGCAAGTTTCTGGACCTTCAGTGGTGGTCTAGAGACCCATTGTTAAAGGATGAGTAGCTTTAAGGTCAAGAAGTCAAAATTCGCCTATCAACGACAGGTTAAGGGAGAGCTAAGGGACGAGAACACCATTTTTAAAAATGTTACTTTCAAAAAGTAGTGTTTATTTTTATAATAATTATTTGTAATATTATTTTGTTATTTATAAATTCTTATTAAATATTACTTTTAAAATCTCTTAAGACATCTTCAAGATTAGAGAACAAATCTAATGTATCATTAAGTTCAATGTTCTAATTTTTAATTTATCATTTCAAGAGTTAATGCTTGTGTACTTATACAATATCTCACTAGGGCAAAATTGGTGCCACCAATCTTTATCTCACTGAGTTTGATGTTATCATTAATGTAAGTATAATCATGCCTTCCAATTCATAACCGCTTAAAAACATGTATAGTATCCCCAGTATATGATGTTTCATCTATATAAAGAAGACAAATAAAAAGTCAAAAAAATGTAAAGGGCACATTTGTAATAAAGGTGTTGAATTTTCATAATGCTAATAACCTCCCGAATTCAAGAGTGTAACTCATGTAAAACTGTTGTTGAATAGGAGTAATTTAAGATAACATGGTTATCTAGTTTGGTTCTTAAATTTTGAAAGAATATGGATTCAATTTCGAAGTTAAGTCTGAAAATGGAATAAATTATGGAGTGAAATGCATGAAATCGGAGTCAAGAGGCCCATTTTTGCAAATAAGAGGAACAAGGGCCATGTTGCTAAAATGTAAAATCAAAACACAAAACAAGAATTACCAAACCATATAATTGTCCAAGGAAAAGATGGCTTAAAATGACATAACAGGTGGAACAAAACAATAAGGGCCAGTTTGCTATTACGTTTTATTTTTTATTTTTGTTATTTTTAAAATAAAAATACATTTAATTGTATTTTATTTTATTTTATTATTTATAAAATATAAAATAAAAATAGAAACAAAGAAACAAAGAAATAAAAAATATGCTTCTATAAGTTTTAAAAACAAATTTTATAAATAGTTTTTTATAGTAAATAATTGATATACTATATTAATTATTATATATTTTTAAGATGTATAAGATTATTTTTGTCTAAGAATCTAAATTTATTTCATATTTAGTCATCACTACTAAATTATTTTTATTAAAAAATTCAATAAAATAGTTTTTATTTTCAATTTCTTTATTAAAATGTCAATCAAATAAATTTTTATTTTTTATAAAAAATAAAAACATAAAAATAATAAAAATAAAACAATGCCTAAATGAACAATGAGGAGGCAAAATGACTTAGTATAAAGTAAAGCATTAGAACATAAAACACCGTGTAAAAAAGATTTTTTTAAAAAAGGGTCAAAAGTCAAAACAGTAGTTTAAAAAAGGGAAAATTAAAAAGGTAACGATGAAGTTAAGGAGTGTACAGTCAAGATTCCTTTTAAATATTATATTTTTTAATATTTTTAAATTTTAAAATATTAAATATTTTAAAATATTAAAATTTAACGTGAACATAAAATCAAATGTTATAATTGAAAGAGCATTTATTGTTGTTTCTTTGACAATTAGATTTATACAATATCAAAGATACAAAAATTGTGCGTTTTTCTAAGTTTTTTTTTTTTTTTGCTTTTTCATTAGATTCAGTAGTAATTTTTATGCAATGATTAATGACAATAATACATTCCTTCCTACTTTTGTAAACAGGCAAGCTAATAGGCCAGGTTCGGGGAAAAAAGGCAAATTTCTGACCTAGCAGCATATTTGATTTCAAGTCATTTTGAAGTTCGAATGGGCTTAAGGATGATTTCTGTCGTACAAGCTTAATTGGGCTCGACTTCAAACTTTGATGTATAAAAATGTTAAAAAGGCTCTTATAAACTTCAACATTTATAAATAAATTTAAGTTAATTTTTAACATTTTTAAATGTTGAAATTAAATTTTAACGTTTTAACGATATTTAAAATGAATCATGATGGTTGTAAAAAATTTTAAACCCAATACGAGGGAATTAACTCCCAGTTAGTGCATGGCCCCACCATTACTAACTGACAATGAGTTCCATACCCAAAGTAAGAAATGGCACCATTCCAAACTTCTTATTCTGCGTCACTAATTTCTAGTTGATTTCACCCCCTACATCCAAAGCACAATCGCAGAAATCTCTGGTTGATTTCTCTCCTAAATTATGACCGTTCTTTAATCATCTACCATGCACAACAACAGGCGTCTGCTTTTCTAAGTTTCTTTACCCCCACCATTGTGTCTATTACAGGGTTGATTCGGAGGCTAGTTCTCTCCCAAATTCATGCCTTATAATAGCAATCAAGACTCCTTCTTAATGCAGCCAAAATAATGCCCAAGGATGTGCACAAAGTACGTTAAAGGGTGGGCTATAAACGTTGTGCAAAAATGTGGAAGCAATAAAGAGCAAGGAGTAAGGAACCAACGAATTACAATAGAACTTTGGGACTTTATTGCAAAAACATAAACTACATACTTGATAATTAATCTTGAAGGCTTTCAAGTTTTTTTTATATCTAATAGACCTTATGGATACATTATACAATTCAAAGACAAATACAGTTATGGGCAGTTAGGAAACTACCTATGTCCCAAATAACTTCCTAGGCTAATCCAAGTAAGCCATGTGTGCTTTCTTTTAGATCAATCTATATGTAACCATTATTGCGAACCTATGTATATGCTAAACAAGTATCCACTTGCATATTTGGCCAACAAGCCGAAAATGCACTTAAGGAAGGGAACATTTTATTCCATGTAACATCCCTCACCAAGACAACTCCCATGCAAAGAAAGATGCCATGTAAAGTTTCTCACTAAGCCAAATCCCATGCAAAGGAAGATGTCATGCAACGTTCCTCACCAAGCCAACTCCCATGATGCAAAGCTAAGCCATGTAAGTACCTTCCTTCCATGCATGTCTTCCCTTCTTGCAGCCAAACTATCTCAAAGATCACCAAGGGTCTCACAAACCTCCCCTACTAGAGGGAGTCGATGTCCTCGTCTAAAGGTTATCCAAGTATTTCTTGATCTTGCCCTTAAATTGCCATAGAGAATTGTCCTTCTCCTAAGTTGCATTTGCTGTATCCTTGCCTTTCCACTTAATAAGAAATCCAGTCCTTCAATTCTTCTTATGTTGTCCCAAACACCTATGATCAAAAATCTTGTCAACCTCTTCATCATTTTGCACTTTTACATTTGGAGGAGCTTTTTTGGACTTACTCTTGTCTGGTTCTTCTTCATTTTGATGGAACCTACGCAAGTAGCTAACATGGAATATAGGGTAAATCTTTAGTCTTTCAGGTAAGTTAAATCGATAAGCCACATTACCAACTTTCTTGATAACTTCGAATGGGCCATCATATTTGGGAATTAAGCCTTTGTGAGTAGACTTTCCACTCATCTTTTTTTCCAAATTTGGTGCGCCAATTTAAGCAGGACTTGATCTCCCACAAAAAATTGGGCTTGCCGCCTATGCTTGTTAGCGTACTTCTTCATCCTCTTTACAACTTTCCTTAGGCTATCCTTTGCCTTATTTTGCAATCCTACCTATCTTTCATAAAGTTATAGGCAGTAAGGCACTTTTCACCCATCTGTCATTTGGCTATCTCCAAAGGAGTTAGAGGTTGTTGTCCTAACACTAATTCAAATGGACTCTTACCTGTTGCAGATGATTGAAGCAAGTTATAAGCAAATTAAGCGTTATCCGAGAGACTTAGTCAACAATTTTTCTGACTTGCAGTCATATAGTGCCTTAGATAATCTTCCAACAATGCATTTATCCTTTCCGTTTGCCTGTCAGTTTGGGGATGATTGGCAATATAAAACTTGAGTTTCGTCCCCATTATGTTGAACAAGGTTGTTCAAAACCTGCATGTGAACCAAGGATCCTTATCACTCACCACATTGGCAGGAACTCTAAAGTGTTTGAAAACATTTCTGTAGAAAAAATCTGCTATCATTTCTGCTAAACAGGTGGTTGGTACAACCATAAATATAGCATACTTTGAGAACCTGTCCACTATAACCAACACATAAGCTTTGCCCTCTATCTTCAAAAATCCTACTATAAAGTCCATTGAGACTAACAGCCAATGTCTCTCCAGAATGGGGAGAGGTTGGAGTAAATCTACCTCTTTTTTCCTCTCCACCTTTTCTTATTGGCACACCAAGTATGTCTTGCAAAACATCTCAATGTCTTGCTCCATTTGTGGCCAAGTATAAGTTTTGAACGAAAGTGGAGCATCATGAGAATCCTTTAGAAATTCTCTCCTTAGTCCATAGAAATTAGGCACATATAGTTAACCTCCTTTAGCCAGAAGCAGCCCTTCATCTAACCAATAACGTTTGGTGATTATTTTATTTAATTTTTGCACCAATCAGCAGTAGATGTTATCTAGCTTCCCTCCTTACCGAATTTAGTCCATAAAGTCTCCCTCTACCCTGGACAAATTATATAATGAGGCCATAATCTCCTTAAGGCTCAACGCATCAGCTACCTAGTTGTTACTTCCACGTTTGTGTTCCATATAATCTCATACTCAACCAAGAATTCTTGCCATCTAGCTTGCTTAGCTGATAGTTTCTTTTACACCTTAAAAAATATGTTAGCCACATTGTTTATCTTTACTAATAATTTTGGATCAACAAGTAGACACGACATACTCTTAGGCAATGTAATACTACCGCCATTTCCTTCTCATAAGCTGAATATTTTTGTTCTACCTCATTGAGTTTTCTACTTTCAAAGGCTACAGGATGTCCTTCCTACACTAGTACTCCCCTAATGGCCTTATCAGATGCATCAGTGTAGACTTCAAAGGACAATTCGAAGTTGCGCAGTCTCAAGACAGGTTCTGATGCTATAGCTTGTTTCAACTTTGCAAAGGCAGCAACGCAATGGTCTGTCTACCCCCACTTCTTCCTTTCCTTAATTAAAACAATAAGAGGTGTTACCTTTCAGGAAGAGTCCTTTACTAAACCGATGATAGTAGTTTGCTCAGCCCAAGAAGCATCTCAATTCAGGGACTTTACTAGTTGTTCTATAATTGCTTGCACCTTGTTAGGATCCATCCTCACCTGCTGGTTGCTAACCAAGTGTCCCAAGAATTTTATTTCAACCTTAGCAAATTCACACTTTTCCATCTTAACATAAAACTTGTATTCCCTCAACTTGTCCAACACCTGTTGCAAGTGAGAAACATGCTCTACCAAGCAATTGTTGTATACCACTATATCATCCAAGTAAATTGCAGCGAAATGATCCAAGAATTCATACAAAACATCATTCATTAAGTTGCAGAAAGTTGTAAGGGCATTTTTTTAAGCCAAAAAGCATAACTAAGAACTCATATGCACCATACCTTGTCACACAAGTGGTCTTTTCCTCATCACCTTTTGAAATTCTGACTTACCAATAGCCAGACCTTAGGTCAAGCCTAGAAAATACCGAAGCCTTGCTCAACCTGTCCATGAGGTCTCGTACTAACGGAATGAGATACTTGTTTTTATTGTAACTTTGTTCAATGCCCTAATTCACACACATTCGTAAAGACCCATCCGTTTTCTTTTGAAACAAAACTAGAGCCCAAATGGTGCCTTAAAGGGTTGCATATATCCTGCCTTCAAGAGTCTCTAAATTGCTTCCTCGGTTATTTAAGTTCTATAAGGAGCATTCGATAAAGGGCCTGGGTAGGATGTCTTAAGCCTGGTTCCAACTCAATTATATGATCAATAGCTCTCCTAAGAGGGAGCTCATTAGACAACTTCGAAGGCATTACATCCTCGTATTAGTCTAACAACTTAGCCATAACACTAGGAATTTCCATAGTTAGCCCCTCCTTCACTTCCACTAAAGTTTTAAGAAAAGTTTCTTCCCCATGTTTGAGTCCTTTCTTTATAACCATTGCCAAAATGATAGAGGATTTCTGCTTCCCATGGCCCTTTGCAATGCACTTCTCACACTTGACAAACCGAAGGTCATCTCCCATGAACCTCAATTCATCTAAGTGAGGATAGACAGCAGCCTTGTTGTACATTAGGAAATATATGCCAAGGATCACATCAAAATCATCTAGAGGTATCACCATCATGTTACATTTCCTAGCCCATTCGTCAATTATTATAGGGACATTGTATGTCATGCCAGCAACATCTCTAGCTTTGACATTCACCATCTTCATCTTGTTTATGATATTGCTCAATTTCAAGCCAAACATCACAGCTATAATGTCGACAATGAAGGTATGAGTCTGTGTCTACCATTGCAGCCATTAACATTCTACTAACTTGCACTTCCAAGTGTATTAACAAATCATGTGAGGTAATCTTCTCATTTGTCAAGGTTTTTAGCAATTAAAGAGGATTCGTAAGGGTTGCCACTTCCTCTTCCTGATCTTCTTCAGCCACCATCACATTAAGCTTTTCCTTATTGGGACATTCCTTTGCATAATAAGGGCCACCACAAATGAAACAATCTGCACTCTTATTGTTTTTCTCTCTGCTTGAGGAAGCACCATGGTTCCCATTTTCCTCGGCATTCCCTTTCTCATTCTAGCCATTTTTCCCTTCATACTTATGCTTGCCATTGCCACATCTGGATTTAGTCTTGTTTTTGTGATTGGATGACTTAGAGGAACCCTCTGCCTCCTTGTCTTTATTGGGTCACAAGTCAATTAACCTATCTATTGTAGTAATGGCACTGGGCAAATCTTGTACCCTTAGTTTTCTTCGTTCAATTTGTGCCCATTTCTATAGTCCTGACAGTAAATTGAAGAGCTTCTCTTTTGTAAGCCTTTTGGCACCCAAGAGGGGGGTAATTAGATGCTTAAAATTTTCTTGACAAATTAAAAAACTTTGAGCATCTTAGGCCAATTTTAACTATATAAATTTCTAACCAAAATTTAACCTAATGATATGCCAAACTTTATACCAAATTTAAATAAATTCAATCAATAATAAACTAAAGACAATAAGCATAAATATAGAGAGGATAGGGAAAAAGATTAACACCGAGATTTATAAAGGTTTGCCTAATCCAAAGATAGATTACATCATCTCTTCAACTAATTGTTAGAAATTAAATAATAACTAATCTTATTTTAAGTGGGTGAAGAGTAACTCATATAAAAATCTTGATTATAAAGCCAAGAGAAACCTTTACAATAATCTTCATTATAAGGCCAAGAGGAGCTTTTACTATCTTACTTTGGGGTGCAGAGTAACCCAACAATCTTATTCAAAGATTAAGAGAAACTTATACAACAATCTTGAATTCTAAAGGTCAAGAGGAATCCACCAATCTTACTTTCCAATGGGTGAAGAGTAACCCTTTACACATAACCAAATTATATAATTTTTATCCCTCAAACCAAGCCCCAAGCTTAGGCTACTAAAACTTCTACTCAAGCTTATATAGCTTATCAAACCTTGATCAACATTAGCACAAGATAAGGGATAAAATGCAATCAATGAAATACTTATGCCTTATGTAATGTTTAATGCACATACAAGGCCTAAAGCAATCCAATTCAGAATCAATGAATAACTCAATTCAAATCTTCTCTATCCTAGGTGAAGAGCAACATATCCAATCTATTTTAAAGGCAAAGAGCACCTATAATCCAATTAACAATTAACACAAAGTAATTCCCCTAATGATATAACTAATACTCACTTTTGATCCCACAAGGATTGTAGTTAGTCACCACTTAATTTTGGTTAAACTTTATTCAAAAAATCAATTCATGCAAATAAAATAAAAATAAAGAAGAAAAATGAAAACAAATTGGAAGCAAAAGTACACAACACAACCAATCGTCAACACTACAAACTAAAATGCAAAGAAAATCAAGATTCAAGAATAGGACTTGTTATTATCCCTATTTGTTTACCTTTTGTTTAATTGATCTAATTTATATTTAGTTTAAAATTTTCTAATATTTTAACTACCCTCTCTCAAGGTGTAACTAAATGTCACTAGTTAAATAAATTAAGATTAACTTTGGGATCTCTCAATATACAAAGCCTTTCTTAAATTTTCAACTAGATATGAAGCTATCCTATAGGTAGTATATCAACCTATTAAAATTTCTTCCTAATAAATCAATAGCTTTTTGTTCATATGTCTATTAAATGTTAACTCTCATTATAAATTTAACACGAATTACCCAATTCACTCTCTCGATTTATTGTAGGGTTTAAATTCAATAGAAAAAATAAATATTAATAACATTAAATCAACAACCAAAGATTTACAAATAGTTCAAACAACAAATCCTAAAACAAGCTTAGCCATTCATAATAGAAATAAGTTTAATCATGTCCATATTCTCTAAAATGTAAAATATAATAAAATAAAAATAAAATAAATCTAAAAAATATAGAAATTGATGAACTCTTAAAACTTAAAGTTTGTGTGTAGAGATGAAACTTGTGTAGTGCTTGGAGAAGAAGCTTGGAGATAGAATTTTCACCAGCTGAATGGTTACCTCGCTCCTGTGCTCCTGGTCTTCTCTCTTTTTCCCAGCCAAAATATTGCTTGGTGTGGCTGCTGAATAATAATTTGTGTGTGCCAAATCTTGCTTTTGTATAGCTAGGGCTCCAGCATTTTTTGATGTACAACAAAAGCTGTCTCTCGCGTCTGAAGTCTTGGTCTAGCAACTTGGTGGGTTTATTTCTTAGTCCGTTTGGGTTTACTTCAGCAGGAGCAAGGGCTTTCTCCCGTGTCTGAAGTCCAGTTACTTAGTGCATTCGGTGTTGGGCTCTCGTCGTCAGGGGAACAACTATCGCTAGCAACACTCAGGCGAAGCTTCTTTGGACTCTCACCTCGTAAAGCATGAATTTCCTAGATTTACAAGGTTTTAAACTTAGTTATTTTTGCTTCACTTGTTTAATTCTTCTTTCATTTATTTGAATTTCACGCTTCTTTCTTTTTTTATCATTTCACTTTCTTCCAACTTCAATTTTTAACTTCAACTTACCCTACACAATAAATAAATACACCAATAAGATTTAATTCTAACCCAAAATCAAAAATTAAATAATAAAACATAAAACAAAAATTAAATACTAAAATGATCAAGACTTACTCCAAACTAATATCAAACATAAAATAAACACAATAATGATTATGTTAAACAAAAATACACAACATAAGTCCTAAAACACAACAAGTTCAACCTAAAATGTAAAGAAGTACAAGCCAAGTACTTAAAAAAATACATACTAATGCACAATTATTATCATTCAATTTTGCCCTCCACCAAAGTTTGTTATCCCTAACCAAATAAATGCTTGTTAACCGAACCTTCTCACCTTCCTGCACCTTTATAGCATCAAAGTATTATTGCATATTCCAAAGGAAGTTTTCCAAGATTTTTGCATCCCTTACACCATTAAAGTTCTTGGGTTCTGGTACTTTCAACCGTACCCATATGCCACTCCCTTCATTGGTAGCATGATTCCTTACAAGGGCCAGAGCATCCTCTAAAATTCCCATTCTTCTATTTGCTTCTGCAGACATTGCCTCAATTCTGTCATGCATCCCATGAATTGCACCCTCTAGATCGTCTACTCTCAAAGACAAATTATTTGTTTCATCTTCTGGAACGGCCCGAGCACCATGTTCCAACTGAACAAGCCTTTCTAGCAAGGATTCCAAGTTTGCATTGCCAACCATCGTCATAACACCCACTGTCCAGTACTAGAATGAACCCAGAAATGCCAACAACCTATCTCTGATACCAACTTGTTACAAGGTTGATTCGAAGGCTAGGTCTCTCCCCAATTCGTGCCTTATAATGGCAATCACGACTCCTTCTTGATGCAACCAAACAATGCCTAAAGATGTGCACAAAGTGTGTTGAAGGGTGGGCTGTAAATGTTGTGCCGAAATGTAAAAGCAACAAATAGCAAGTAGTAAGGAACCAACAAATTACAATAGAACTTCAAGATTTTATTGCAGAAATATGAAATATATACTTGATAATTAGTATTGAAGGCTTTACACTTTTTTTTTTAATATTCAATAGACCTTGTGGATACACCATACAATTCAAAGACAAATACAGTTATAGGCAATTAGGAAACTGCCTATATCCCAACTAACTTTCTAGGCTAATCCAAGTAAGCCATGTGTGCTCTCCTTTGGATCAATCTGTATGTAACTGACGTAACTTGCATGTAACTAACGTCGTGAACCTATGTCCATACTAAACATGTATCCACTCACCTATTTAGCCAACAAGCTGAAAGTGCACCAAGGAAGGGGATGTTCCATGTCATGCAACGTTCCTCACCAAGCCAACTCCAATGCAGAGGAAGATGTCATGCAACTCCACTTTTATTGAGTGATTGGTTGATTGCCCAGGAGAATTTTCTTTGTGTGCCTAACTAGTCATAGTTATCGATGATGTAGCTTATTTCTGAGAGCGTCAAGATGAAGTAAGCAGAAAGCATCCTATTGTCTGAGAAACAGGCCCTAGCAAAACAACTTCAACAAATTAGTGGATTAGTTAAATCTTTGAAAATGAAGATTGCTCGTTGTGAGGAACAGGTTGAGAATTTTCACTTCTTATATTTTGATACAACGAAAAACAAATTTTCAATTCTCTGAGAGCATCCTGCTGCTGATTTTACCTTTTTTAATCCTTTATTAACTGAAAGTTGTATTTTTGTAGGTGAAAATATGTCTGGCTAAGCCCATTCAATCTACTGAAGGAGACATACATCTTGCAATCAACCTTGAAACCACAAGATAGGAATTGATGGATACCGAGAAGGAATTGAAGTGGCTGAAGTCTGCTGGTGCTTTTTCAGATAAGAAGCACGAACAAATCTAAAGGAGATAAGAGAAGCGAAAACACCGCTAGAGACTGAGAGGTGGGTTCT
>JAOXYD010000136.1:27917167-27931281 GCA_028565735.1 Pinacopodium congolense | reverse complement strand
GGAAAATCTAAAATAATTCTTGAAAGACCATGGAAAGAAAGTACAATCAAAACTCAATTAGATGACATAACAACACTTTTTACACAATTAAAAGTAGATCAACCTTAAATAATTCATTCGATAACTCATAATGATGAAGTAATTTATAGCTATGACTCAAATGATAATCATATTTTTACCGAAACAACAAAAGAACCTAAAGATAAGAGAATAAAAAAAGATTATACAAAAATAAGCCTAGAAGATATACCAGAAACTAGTTCTAGACTAAAAAGATCAAGACAAACACAATATCAACAAGAATGGGAATACCAACCTATATTTAGTTCAGATAATACCAATCTTAATAGACATGGTTATTATCGAAAAGATTCAAAAATTGCAAAATATCCTACAGTTTACAACCCAAAAATCCTATCTCAGACAGATGAAAACATTTTAGATATAGACTGTATCACAAATCCAGAAGAAGCAATCACTAATTGGTCGAATAAAATATCTCTCCTAATTCAATTAGAAAAACCTTTCGGCACAATGAATTTTGAAGTATTCTTTAACTTTATAGCATATCGAACAAAAGGAATCGTTTTTTCTTAGTTATTAGATCATGAAGAACGAATCAAAAATTTATAGCTCTCTAAAAATGCACCATCAATAAATGCTACATTCAGCCTAATAATACATGAACTACATCGTGAATTTTTTGGAAGAGATTATCTCAATCAAACCGCAAAAATCAAAGAAACAGAAAATAAAAAAGTATAATGGCATTTAAATAATATGCAAATCTATGATTTATGTCATTTAGAAGAATTCACTTGTGAATTTAAACGTTATTACTACAAGTTACCTCTCATAGATCAACCCTTATATACCAATATTTTTATCAAAAAATTACCTTATCCCTTAAATGAAATCACTACTAAAACATTATCTCAAAAAGTTGAAGAAGGAAGTATTCATCATAACTTAGGAGGCATTATTACAATAGTTCGAGAAATTTTAGCCGAACAATGTTTAGCTAGTTCTCTTAAGAAACCCTTAAACATAAAAATTTGAGACTTTGTTGTTCTCAAAACGTCGAAGCACCCCAACAATATGGCTATCATCCTGAAAGAAGAAAATACAAAAAACATACAATCTTTAAACATTACTATAAATAAAGGTATAAACCATTTTACCAATGGAAGAAATATCCTTATAGATTTCAGAAGCAAACATGTAAACCTTATAAACGGTTTTTCTGTAAGCAAAATAAACCTCATAAAACACAAGCAAAATATAAAACAGATCCTAAATATTGTCCACATAAAAAGAAAAATTGTAAATGTTGGTTATGCAAAGATGAAGGTCATTATGCCAACGAATGTCCACAACGAAAGTAAAAAACATATCAAGATAAATTATTCACCTTACACTCAGCAAATCAACAAAATTTAAAACCCATAGAATCAGATTATAACTCAGATTCTACCATTAATTTTATCTATATCTATGAAATTGATTCAACCATAGATGACTACTCTTCAGAAAATTCAACCCAATCCCAATACAACTTTTATTCAGGTACAAATTCAGAATAATCAATTAAATGCTTATATCGATACCGGAGCAACAATTTGCTTAGTTGAAAAATATGTTTTAACTAATTGGAAAAATTAAGAAAATCATTACAAATCCAAATCGTAGATGGTTCATCCCAATATATCTGGTATGTTAGTTATAATAATCATGTTCTTATTCAAAACTATCCTTGTATTATTCCTTCTATATATCAACAAACCTCTAGAATATCCTTTATTCTTGGAAATAATTTCCTACACCTTTATTATCCATTTACACAATATTTAAATTATATCACTCTTAGAACTGCTGAGATCCCTCAGTTAAAACAAAAATCAATTATTTTACATATCCTAATCTATCATACCACATATTATAAAAAACTCAAAGAAATTTCTAATGCATTACAAACGTTAAAAATTCAATTTTCTTTCCATATCACAAATTTAATGTCTTATCAAACAGAAGTAGAACAATTTATTGATCAAGTATGTAGCGAAAATCGTTTAGATCATATAAAGAGTACAAATACTGAATTAATTGAAATAAAACTCAAAGATCCTACCCAAGAAGTAAATGCCAAAAATAATATTCCATACACTCAAATAGATGTTCAGGAATTTACTACTGAATGTCAAGATTTATTAGCAAAACAACTTATCTCTCCTAGCAAAAGTAAACATTCAGCACCAGCTTTCTATGTTAATAACCATAATGAACAAAAACGTGGAAAACGTAGAATGGTGATTAATTATAAAGAAATGAATAAAGCAACTATAGGCGATGCATACAAATTACCTCGAAAAGATTATATCATTACAAAACTCAAAGGTCATAACTGGTTTACCACTTTAGATGCTAAATCTGGTTATTGGCAACTTCGTTTGCATGATAACACTAAACCTCTCACTACATTTTCATGTCCTCCACAAAAGCATTATGAATGGAATGTCTTACCATTCGGTTTAAAGCAAGCCTCAGGTATATATCAAATATTTATGGATAGTAATCTATCTAATCTTGAAGCATTTTGATTAGCATACATTGATGATATTATTGTTTTTTAGGAATTCAATTTACTAATGGTTATCTCACATTACAACCCAATATTCTTGAAATGAGCTCAACAGAACATTGAATTTTTAGGAATTCAATTTACTAGTGGTTATCTCACATTACAACCTAATATTCTTGAAAAATTACAAAAATTTCCTTCTCAGTTTAAAAATGTCATTGAAGTCCAACAGTTCTTAGGATTACTCAATTATATCTCAGATCAAGCCTTTTTAAAATCTTTAGCCAAAGAAAGAAAGCCATTACAATTGAAATGTAGCACTAAAAATCAGTGATCTTGGACTGAAGCCGATACTATCTCTGTTCAAAAATTGAAAGATATTTACAAGCATTTACCTTCATTATACAATTATTCTCCTAATGATTATTTGATTGTTCAGATTGATGCAAGTAATGATACATGGGCAGGTTGTTTATTAGCTTATACTAGTAAAGATAAACAACTGTCAAGCAATTCTCTCTCTGAGCATACAAGCAACTCGCTCTCTGAGCATACAAGCAATTTGCTCTCTGACAATACAAGCAATTCGCTCTATGAGCATACAAGTAGATCACTTATTAATAATGAGTCTTTAAGCAATTCGCTTGATCAAAAGCAGTTAAGCATTTCGTTCAATGATGAACATTTAAGCAATTCTCATTTTTCAAGCATTTCACTTCCTTCGAAGCATATTACTAAATATAAACTTTGTAAATATTTTAATGGCACTTTTAATTCCACTGAATTAAAATATCCTATTCATGAAAAAGAGACTTTAGCATTTTTGAAAACCCTTCAAAAATGGAAAGTTGATTTACTACCTATACATTTTGAAGTTCAAACAGACTCTCAATATCTCTGTGGATTTTCTAGATATAATATACAAAGTAATTATAACCAAGGTCGTCTAATCAGATGGCAATTAGAACTACACCAATGTAATTACACTATTAAATATATTAAATCTACTAACAATTTTCTTGCAGCTACATTAACTAGACAATGGAAGCAAGCATGGAGACAATTCAAGAATTAAAAGACAAAGTAGCTTACAGATAAAAAGAAATACAGCAAACCCAAAAGCAACTCTCTGCATGGCAGAAAGAAGTAAGTCAGCTTGAACAAGCCATCTCTATTCTAGAAACTCAATACTGTGAAACCTCTGAAACCCTAGAAACAATATCAGACATTTAGCCTGAAGCATCAAAAACCAAAAAACCTAAACCAAATCCAATAGTCTTACCCGATCTTCTCCCAACTAATCCAAGGTTAGCTCCTTATGTCTCAGAAAACACATCAACTCCTGAGCCCGAAAAATGCTATGTCATCTTTAATGGTCCAAACCAAGGCATCTATTCACAATGGATGCTCGCAGCCCAACATATCACTGGCTAATCCTCAATCATTCATAAAAACTACAAAACTAAATCCGAAGCAGAACAAGCCCTCAATAACTATAAAAGTCAGCAAACCGCCATTTCTTTAAGGCCCAAGTATTTCGAAGCACTCACACAACCCAGCATCACTTCATCCCTTAAATCTCTTGGGAAAAAGAAGCAGGTCAACATGGACAGGATCAATTTAGTACCAACCAAATCCTATGAACAAGAACTAGTCTGCATTACACATGAAGTATTCATGGAATGTTTCTAGACAGTTAACAACTGGATGGATGAACTCCGCAAACAACAATTCTATCCCGTAAACTGAGGAAAACTAGGCCCAAAGGTAATAGTCCTTCCTCAAGCAGATCCACTAACCACACATCTTTTGTTTGAAACAGGCCTCATTGATACTATCTATTTCACCAATACCGATATCTTTCGTTATTTTCCGCCAGCTTTTACATCAACTATCAAAGGATATAAAACTCGTTTTTCCAAAAATCGAGAAATATTCCTCAAAATTTTTAACAATTATCCTTTCTTTAATCCAACAGGCACTCTCATTACACCTAGATTTGCGTTTATCCAAATGGGTATCAACAATGGCAATCTCCCAGCACTTGACAAAGCACCCACTTATGATCCTACTCCTGAATTACTCTTTTCATTAAACCACAACAATTTGGAAGGTGTTTTTTAAGTAATTCAAAAAGTCACCAAAGGTTCATTATATCGCATAACATATCGTGGTTTTAATATTCTTAAAATCACTACTTTCAATGAGCCTATTCCAGATCATCAATTACTTCTCAAATACCAATTCGAAGAACCCTTAATCAAGCTAGATGGAGTCTTTGCTCCACTCTCAATTGACGTCAAGCAAGTCTTATGCCATCATCTCAGATCACATTCACCATATAAATGTCATTTTTGTAGTGGTAACGAAGAAAGTATACCGCCATTTCCTCCACAATCTCCGCAGTCTGACGACATGGAGCCCTCGTTAATTAATTAGGTTTTCCTGAGGTTTGATCTGGAAAGCTAATTAGGGATTCTGCTCTTGGTGGAGTTCGGACAGTGGTTGCATTTAGGATAAAATTCCTTGAACTCTTTCTGTAACTGTTACCATTTCTGTGTTTCTATGTCTCTAATTATCCTTATAGCTGGCTCTGCTTGGGTTTGGAGTGCCTCCATTTGTTGCATAAATCAGGAGAATATTGTGCTCATTAGAATTGGAAGCCATTAATTTAATTACTTTTTTGGAAAAAATATTCACACATGTTGATTTCCATTTGCTTAGTAGTGGGACTAATTTACGGGAAAAAAAGCACTGAAAGCGTAATGTTCAGTGCATTTGTTTCCATGGTTTTCAGGAATGTGTGTGTTACTTTTCCCAGTGGTAGAATGTTCATGTTGAGTATTTACAAAGAGATAGCTTTCATGGCCACAATGCCCGTGAAACTTTCAAGAAACTTTTTCCTGTAATCACCAATGAAGATATCCACTCTGAAATTAACCGTATTGCCAATGGCGATACCTCTCCAATCCTTTGCTCTCAGCCCATCTTTGAGTTTCGGACAAAGTGGGTCAAGTTTGCATACCTTTGGTTTATTAAACCATATCTGTAGTTATCTTTCTTTATAGTTGTCTACTTTGTCTGACCTTTGGGGTCATTTTAAGTTTCGTGCACCATGATCTATTTAAGGTTGTCTGGTGTCTAATCTTGTTTATGGCTTCCTCCATCTAGTTTCTTCTAAAGGGGTTAAACTCCCCATGTGGACCTTGTTTTTGAGCACTTTTTTTTTCTTTTTGTTACTGATATATTGGCTTTCGTGAATATTTTTGCCAAATATGTTCTCTTGAAAATCTTGGTCATCCAACCCATGATGTGAAAATTTCCTTAATATTGGACTAGGGAAATTTGGTCTGTCAAGCAAACTTAACATTGATCTGCAATAGAAAATAACTAAGAAAAGAAAATCTGAACTTTCATTGCTAGTTAACAAAATAAATTAAAGCAGTTCCTCCAGATAAGCTTTCTAGTTATGAAATTGGGCATAAGATCAAAGGATAATGCCTGGTTACATATCAGATTCCTAATTATATGCTTGCTCTAGTTTTTGTTGTTTCTAAACTAAAATTATTTCCAGCACATCAAAAGCCTCAGTGGAAGTGCATCCAAGTGTTGGAAGCACTGTGTTTTTGCATCAAAAGGTTTAAAAAACACCACAAAAAGAGCATGACTCAATAAGCAATTAGTGTATGTTTATACGGAGAACAAAAACTCCTGCATTGGGGAGGGGGTGACCCATCAAAAGATAGTCTGTAGAACAAACTGATTATGCTAATGTGTTTCAGATTAACGGGTCTCTGATAAATTCAGAATAAACCAATCTAAAGACGATCAGTTATTACTGACCACACTCAAAAAGTTTCCTGGTGAGAAAATTTCAGCTTGAAATCAAATTGAATCTTTATGAAACAGTTACATTCTCTCCCATTCGTGGCCTAAGAATGATGTTTCGGTGGATAATACGGCATTTTCTATTGCATTTCAAGCACTTCCGTACAAACTTTTTACTCTGCTATCAACAAACCTTTCTGGTTTACCCTCATTGATAACAGACGACTACAGCTAATAAACATTTATTCCTTTCCAGATTAGACTACAGAATTCTTGGCAAAACCGATGGACTCAGATGACCCTAAATCTAACAAGCTATTTCGACCTAGTAAATAAGGAAATTTTATTGGACCAAGAACCCGTTAGAAAAGAGATTTGGTGACAAAGAGAGAATTGAAGGGGGTTTCGAGAGGCTATACTGATATGGAGTTCATGGGGTAGACATTGCACTAGGCTATACTGATATGGAGTTCCTGGGGGAGACAAATCAGCATTAAAGACACTCATTTCATACTCATCTCAAAAGTAACGAGGATATTAAATAACTAATGCAGAACCGCCAATTAATTGTTTTAATTTTCAAATGTTTACTATTCATGCACTTCATCGATATATATAAAGAACTCTATGCAAATCTATAGATCTTTTACTAAAATGGAAATGAATAAAGCATCTTATCCAATTCAAAATAAAGTGCTTATGAATGAAATATGTAATTTGGGCTTGTTTAGTATCCATACTATTTCTTATTTTTGTTCCTTATTTTTTAAAATATAAAAACTAATAAAAACAGTGTAAAAATAGAAAAAGATAATATACTAATATAGTATTAAAATCTAAAAACTAATACAAAAACTAATAAAAAGATCACATAAATCAATACACATACACAAAAATAAAAATAAAAAATAAAAACAAGATGCTCTTTATATTTATCTCTCTTATTGAAATATATTTAATTTAGTAACATTTATAAATTTTATGCTGACTTCTACAAAATTTTATATGGTAGTCGCACATGGGCATGTTCGGTCAAATTATTACATATATGTACTTGACATCTTAATATTCATAACCGCTCTGCAATCCAACAAATAATCCACATGCATTGTTGCAGAATGCAAGTAACACGGTAGTAAGCATTCATTCACAATTTTGTTCCTGAGTTCCGTGACATAAAATTTGCACCCTAAGAACCCCCTAAGTCCCTTAAATGATTGGTTAAATTTTGTAGGTGAGATAAGTGAGACAATATGTTATCGTGAAGCTCAGAAGACTCCAAAGGATTTAGTTGCCACCCGGAAAGACCTTGACCAATAACCTTCAAGCCACTCTCAAGTAGTTCGATTCCTCTGCTGATTCCATCAGGGAATTTCCTTCTCTTGTTGGACAAATTGTCAACTTCTATCTCCATGCTTTCACATCCCATAGTCTCTACACGCACAATTCTAGTCTTTTGAACGATTTCTTTCAACAGCACACCTTCCTTCACAAGAGACTCAATCTGATCATAGTCAGTTGCAATAGCAGTGAGAGCCTTTTCCTTCTCCAGAAATGCCTTTAGCTCGGACATGAATCTCTCTTCATTAGTTTCATTTCCTGAGATTGTGTCATAGGACAGAGCTGCATTCGGTGGCACAAATCTCCACAGCTGATTGCAGGAAGTACGTGCTGCAAAATACCCAAATGCTGCAATTGCAAGATGAACCAGTGCCCAGTGCTTCTCTCTGAATAGCATATGGTACAATTCCCACACACCACAGCTCTTTGCACAGTCATCTCTTTCTGTCATTTCCATGCCTCCAAGTCCTCCTACAAATACAGCCAGGTACGGTTTGCACACAGATAACTGAGCATTTGAGGCTCCCAGCCCTGAGATGAACAGATACTTCAGTTCCAATATGACCTCCTCCATCGTATCAGATTCGTATAGAGTTTTCACATTTGAAATGATCATCAGCGTCTCACTTAAAAGCTTTTGGCAATGTTTCACTGACAGTTTGTCCACAGGATCTCGTAACTCATGAAGAATAGCAATTAAAAACTTCAGGGTCTTGATATCGGCATCAGATATGGTAACCTGGCTACAAGATTGAAATGTTCCATCAATGTTGCTATAATAGAATTTTATACATAAATTTGCTTAGGACTAATGGGTGAGACACAAAATATTGTAATACAATTGAGAAAAGCTAAAGCAAGGAGAAATTTTCTAATCAGTCAGTACAATTATATGAGTGATAACCAAAATGTAGCTGATAATCATCTGTTCCTAAAAAATATCTATACCCTCTGCAATTACTGACACAGTGTTCTGTTGAATCAAATCCACAGTCAAACTAAAAATAAATAGGAAGAAACTTCTGTGCAAGTTTGCGAACTTATGCAGGATTGATAATGGCATAGAAGAGAATTCAGTATCAATTGTGAAACGGAGATGTTACGTACTGGAACTGCAAAGATGCAGATAAAGTAAATACAGGGAGACCAAATGCACCAGAGCTGTGGGTATTCGACAATTTATCATCAAAACACCCTATGAAGCCAAAATAATCAGTAATGATTTTCTGCTTTGCTATATTCCTTGTGTTATCTGGAAGCGAGTTCAAAGGAAAGCCTTCCAAGATCAAGGCTCCAAACAAAACTGATGAAAATTGAGATCTCTCATCCATAACAGAAATGTAAACATGTTCCACCAAACCTGTGCAATAGGTAAGTAGTAAGCACACTGCTCGTGCAGCTTTCCTCAGAGGAGAATCAGGGATGAAAACTGATTCTGGAGATGTCAACGACTTCATTACTGAACAAAGCTGCTCAACAATGTCATTCACCATGTCCTCTTGAGCATTACGAGCCATAAAGCACCAAAGTTCAATGACTATTTCCCAGCAAAGAAAATGGGGATGGCAAAGATTCTCAACTAGGAAAACCTCCACTTCAACCCAAGCTAAACTTGAAGATACAACAATGATGAATGCTTTCAATGCATGCAAAATCACTGAGAATACAGGCTGCCAAACCAACTCTAATGTTTTCCCAGAGCCATAGGGTACTGGAATTTGCAAGAGAAGAATGGAAGAATATATCTCCTCCTCAGCCATGATATCTAAAAGCCACTGGAGCTTCTTAGCAAGTTTCAGCCTTACATCCTCCTGAAGGTCGGCAGAATATCTCAGCATGGCATGAAATAATGTAACCTGACCAAGCAAGAAAACTCTTGTTCTGGGCATAGTTTCACATCTCTGGGAAAAGATTTCAACCATTGAATTCATACCATAGTAGCATCTTGAGGTTTCATCAACAGAGCCAGAACAGCATTCATCACTGAAAATCCAGTCCAGAATTTGCAACTTGAGATTATTCTTCACTTCAGAAGAATTGAGCAATGAATGAAGCAAATCAACACATGTCCTCTCCAGAAGTTCTGAGAACACTTCACAGGCATTATTCAAAAGTTTTTCATAGTTCAATAGAATTCCAAAGGTTGAGATTATGAGTGTACAGTGTGTTATCTCCTTGTATACTTGGCATGCTTGAAATGGATATAGAGAAGATATTTTTATCACATTAATAAGGTAAAACTTTACAGGAAGAAATATCCTTCTAGCTTCAGCTACAGAAACATTGTCCTTTAGTGAGGACGACCATGCATCAGCTGCACATTTGAGAGGTGCATTTACAAGTGCAATAAGGGTTGAAATGATATTTTCCACATCTACGATCTTTGACATTGCTCCCTTGCCTAGCTGAAGCAAGGCAACCACACCTTTCCATGACATATTGAGGATGGATACAAGACTCCCACCATCATTTGCTGCAAGGATGCCCAGCTCATATAATCTCTCTATTGTAAGTTTCATTACATTGACTACATGATTATTGGCAAAAGCCAATTCACAGTCTATGCTGTTCTCCTTCTCATGTTTTGAATTGAATGAGTCCCAATTGACAGATGAGGAATAATCTTTGCATAGGCTCATTACAGTATCAATCACTTTCTGTACAACCTTAAGCAACTCTGGGGAAAATGAATTGATTGTCTAACAAACAAAAGCCAGCAGAATGTTATTGCCGCATCACGAAAAAGAAAACAAGCACATCATGCAACAAGTTATACTCTTATCTATCAAAAACGAAAATGAAAAATAAAAGAGAGAGATACACAAACAGATCCTTGACAGCATGTGTACAACTAATCCTCAAACTCTCGAATAAAACCAGCAATCCCAAATTTGAGTAGCTAAAACCACCAAAAATAAAATTTTAAATTTTCCAAGCCTATAAAAACGATATTTGTAACACTGAATCTTTTAGTGATTTGTATCAATTAGAGGCCTTCTGACATCATTGCACAATAAAAAACAGAGCGATGAAAACATTGCATTGGCATTACTTTGGAAATTTTAACTGGAGCCCAACTTCCTAATATCCTTCTGAGAAGGAACCTGAACTTCAAATATTGCAATTTAAGATGGCATGTTCATTAAAAAGACTTTGCACGGTGAATATACTCCTTTTGTAAATGTGACAAGTCCATCCATCACATTGTGCATCTGTCAAGAAGGTGTTCAATCAGGTTAAGAAGAATTCACATATAAAATTGACTATCCATAATTATCCTGTTAATACTTTTAGGATTTCCTCTTGGATTATGCTTGGAGTGAACATAAAGGCATTTAACACTGAATTTCCAGGAAGATTATGTGTAAATGTACTTTTGACATCAAACTTTGACCAACTACAGAGCTGATAAACTTCAAGCAGTCACATCTCAAGAGAGTGAACAATGCCGATACTTATGATGCTTGTTTAGAGAGTACCCTGATATTTGACAAATCAAAACAATTCAAGCATGAAAAGAACTCATAAGAATGGGTAGTGTTCACCTTGATTTCTAACGCTATCTCTTTTGTTAAATTCAGCTGCTCCATGATGAACTTCTCCACAATGGCTACTG
Source organism: Pinacopodium congolense (assembly GCA_028565735.1). Taxonomy (NCBI): domain Eukaryota; kingdom Viridiplantae; phylum Streptophyta; class Magnoliopsida; order Malpighiales; family Erythroxylaceae; genus Pinacopodium; species Pinacopodium congolense. The sequence goes on along the minus strand of JAOXYD010000136.1, from coordinate 27,919,918 downwards.
ATGCAGAGTCAGCAAAAACACCACATCTTGTCAAAGCCTCTACGGCATTAGCAGAGAAGCTTAGAAAGTCAACAAGAAGCTGCAGAAAGTAAGGACAACAAGTAAACAATCACAAATGAAAAAAAGGAATAGAAAAAAGAAGTGACAGGTAGAAGACACTCAGTTGATTTAATTTTCTTAGTCATGGGTGATCTTAAAAGATATTGCAGCTCATATAAAAGAAAAAGTTGGCCCTCACAATACATAAGAAGATCCCCCAAATCAACTCCATCACAAAGGCAATTATCAAATTCTCTTGTATAGAAGATCTTGATTCAAAGATAACAACTAATAGACATGTTCATGGAAGCTAAATTGATCTTCTAAGAATATGAACAGATTAGTAACACAAAGTTACTAGAAGAGGTATCCATTAGGTATATCATTTAACTAAGGTCCTTTCTTGCATGATAATCTCATCTTGTCTAACCTGCAGCAATTGCAGATCAAGATATCATAATTCTCCAAATTCCTCTCCTTAAATTTTTCATCAAATTAACTGAGAAAAATAAACACTCAGATAATAAATAGATGAAAAGTAATTTAACAATAGTGTTACTTCAGCCTTGACAATAAATTTACGTATTAATTTTTTTATTATTCAGAAATATGTATCACATTGCAAATGTTCAGATGAGTATGTGATGCTAATTTCAAACACATTGGATTGGATGAGCAATATTCAAGAACCAGCATAGTCATACTTCTGATGCAGAAATATAAACTGAAGAATGATAAGAATTTTCCCTATTAAAGAATAGTTGAGTTCCTTTTGGTGATGACCTTTTGATCATTGTGGTAGTCCAATAATACATCAATAATTCGTTTATCATAAAATTTTCTCCAAAGAAAATCAATACTAAAACCAATATCTCTTCAAAAAAAAAAAAAAAAAAAAGCAAACATAAAATAACAATGATTACTTCCACTTCCCCAGCTTTGCCAAGTCAATTCACCCTTTATCAAACTATTAAAGACAGAAACTAGTAACCCTACAGTAATGGAAGACTAGGAATACAACTAAAACAGTTGAAAATGCATTTCAACAAAGACATGGCAAGTTACACCAGTCATCATATACCTTAAAGAACAGGTTGCAATGTTCTTCTTCTTGAGACTCCTGGGATGACATAATAGTCATCTTCAGATGCTTTCCACACCATTTGCTTGCCTAATGGATATGTAATCTTTCTCATGATTGAAACTATTACAATTGAACAGATTGAAGGGGAAAAACAATAACAACAAAGGTCAATGAAGACAATGACCTACCTTAGTTCCAAGAGCAAGAAATTTTAATAAACACCCAGACAAGTCTGAATGTACATACTTTGCTGCCACATGCAAGATAGTCTTGTTTAATAAACATTGGCTTGCATCCAAACAAGTAAAGTCTTCCCAAAATACCTGGTCCTTGTTCAAGCTTAAAACATTACCCCAAATGAAAATCATCAAATGGCACGCAATCAGAAGTTACAAATCACAAAACAAGCAAAAATAAAATGAAAACGATAGCGGCTGCAGCAAACTTCAGTATGAAATAAGTAAATAGACAACCATACAATGGCTTCATAGCCAAAAAAGCAGACCCTTCCATTGGTCTGTTTTTTCTACATCGAGTATATACAAAATTTGGACTAACTAAACCATCACATAAAATGTATCAATAAGAAATTCTAGATATTGGGATATATCGAAGATGCATGACGGAATCAGAAAAGGGGCTAAGAGGATACTGCAAGACATTCAAGAAGAGCACAAAAGTCGGATTTTTCATGCAAAACCAAGTCTCCGAGCTTCTCGAGCAATTGGATCCTCGTTTCGACAACCTAATGCATGCCAAACTCATTAATTTCACCAATCATAAAGTACGAATTTGAATCGAAAGTGATAAGGTATCACGAACTAGTTAAAATTCATAAATCTGAACTGAAAAATGGCATATCCTAAATGAAAGTCCCTAATTCAGAGAAGTCAAGAGCTAATATAGCTTTCCATTTCCTCTCTATTTTTGCACATTTTAACAAGTTGAGAGGCAAAAGAAGAAAACAAAGTAAGGCTTGCTTACATCTGAAGATTTGATAGCCTCCACTAAATTCAGCAACTGCCTCTCCATTTCTTCGTTATATGTTATTGTTTCGCTTTTCTCTGTTATTAGAGTCATAAAATGGCTTTGTTTCTTCTCCTTTTTCTCCCGCCTGTTGGCTTAAGAAATAAGAACACGAAAGCACGCGGGAAGGGGTGGATTGGTTGGTCAAATTAAGCTAGATTCTAAATTTTTTCAAAAAATATTAAATTTATATGATATTCAGATGGGTTTCTCCAGCCCACTCAGACTTCTCCAGCCGATGCGAAAACCACTAGACCACTCTTAAAGTAGCTCTGATTACGGTTAAATTTTTAATCGGTTAACCGACAGTTTAATAATTGATGGTTACAATTTAGAAATTATAACCGTGATCAATGATGTTAAACTGTAATCGAAACCGTTATTAATAGTTTTGGTTATAGTTAGACTAATTTAAAAACTGTGAACCAACGATTAAATTGACAATTTATTTATAATTATAAACCGATGATCAATTAATTAATTAAATTAAATTAAAAAATATTTTTAAAAAAATTAAACAAATTTTAACATTATTTTAAAAAATCATTTTTAAAATATATGTAATTTTGTGTAAAATTTTATTTAATAGAAAGATATATTAT
>JAOXYD010000136.1:27878550-27894017 GCA_028565735.1 Pinacopodium congolense | reverse complement strand
ATTTCATTTATTTTTGTTTTTTACAAACTAATGTGAAAGACAATGATCCTTTTCATATTATTACAAAAAAAAATCAAATATACATTTTCCCCCCTAACGTTTTAGAAAATATTTAATTTGCTCATATAATATTACTTTACCTTTGAAAAGTAGTTTAATTTGCCTATTCAAGTTTACAAGATGGTACACATTGCTACATAAACGCTATTCTATTGACTTTTTATCAATCAATAACAGACGCGGTAGGTGGGATCTATACTTTGGTGATGATGCAAGCCACATTAGCATTAAAGGTAAGTCTTCCATGCCACTCATCAGCGGTTGACCTACAAAATAGTATTTAGCAGCAATTTGTATTATTTTGCAAATATGGAGTTACAAATTAATTTTTTTCAAATATTAAGCAATAAAGTTGTACCCTACAAAATGATAAGGGGTTAATTAAACTTTTTCTAGAATGTTAGATGGTAGAGTGTATTTTTTTTCCATGAAATTAGTGTTTAAAGGATAAATTATACTATTTTACTAAGGTAATGGTATCTTCAAAAATGTTAATAAGCAAATTAAATTTTTTTTAAAGTGTTAGAAGACAAAATAGACTTTTTACCAAAATAATTTAATTGAGAAATCAAACTATAGTTTATGTATGATATTAAAAAATATTACCAAGCAAATTAAACTTTTTTTTGAAGTGTTAGAAGACAAAGTAGACTTTTTGCCAAAATTAATTTAATTGAGAAACCAAACTATGGTTTACGTGTGCAAAATGAAAGATGAAATGTGGTATACCAGAGGGAGTGAGGGAGTTTTTAATCGACAAACTTAAATGAGACATAAAATACAACGAGGGTCGAATCAAAGATTTAAAAATTTTCAAGGGCTAAATCCAACAGATCAATAGAAACAAAGGCTGAAATTGCAGCGGAGCCATACCATTAGTGCTCAAAATTGGGAGGTTTTTTTATTATTATTTTTCCTCCATGTCGAAATCAGAATTTACACGCTAGGTTTATCGGGTTTGTCGGTTCAAAGGAATCAGGTATCCAAAGCTTAAAACACGATGGGTCCACTCAGAGAGTTAGAAACACTTGGCTTGGCTGAATTTGGCTACTAGACCCGGAAGAAAGGGATCACGAGAGGCAGTTAACCATGAGGGGAAGAGAGAAATGTTCTAGGCTTGACCAGTGCGCTATATAACTTGGAAACAAGTTTCCACAAATGCATTTTGCTTTAGTACGAGAAGAACATGTTCAACTTCAAACTTACTTCGATGCTTTCCAAGTTCATCCACACGCCCAGAAATGCTTGGAGTTGCTCGAGGCCTTTTGTTACTGCTGCTCCGAGACCACTGCAAGTAAGTTGTATCTAGATCACCACCTTAAGCACTAAGAAATTTTATATGAGAAATGTTTGTGGAACAACCCCTTCAAGTACGCATGCATGTTGCATTGTAATGCAAAGATTATATCTGATTTGAGCGTAGATTTGTGGAAAGAAAATAAGGACTAACTTTTGGCGACAAACCCTTTGGTTGATTTAAATTACAGGCCAGTAAAAAGGATAAAGAGACTGCGGAGACATGTCAAAACATAAAAGAAGCAGCAGACGCGGTTAAGGAAGGTGCAAAAGAAGTGAGGGAGACAAGTGAATTTATAAAAGATACAGCTGCTTCCGCTGCTAAAAAGGTCATTAATATGGTTCCAGTACTCACCTCCTCCATCATCATTACTTTAAAGAATGTCGAACCCATTCACAGTAATTGCAAAAGCATTTAAATACAAAGCTGAGAAAGACATAAACGTTCTTTGTTTCAGGTTACCAAAATGACCAAGGAGGTCACTGAGAGAGTAACCGAAGCCACTGATGCCATCAAAGAGAAGACCGTGGACTCTGTCTCAGGAGCTTGGGGGACTGCCAAGGCTACAACCGAAATTATCAAGGACAAAATCGTGGGAAAGTGAAATAGGATTAGTTCATCTTAAACATAAAGAAATCAATTGGTTTGTTTCCTTTTCCGTGGAACTAGTTGCCTGAGCCATAAGTTCTATCGAGAGTTCAAAATTGGCTGATTTATAAAGGTCGGAGGTAGTTTATTCATTGATGGTATAGAGCTTCAGTTACAATAAGACATAACCCAAGTACAAGAGTAGTTAAAATTGCATTGCAGTTCCTTAATATTTGTTAAGTTTCTCCGCTGATAAACATCACGTGTAAGATCAACTAAATTCGTAAATTTAATTCTTCTACTTATTCTTATTTTCTATTTTCATTTAGATAGTATGAAATTTTTACTTAAAATAGTCCCTTGATTTAACGTTGAATGTGATTATGATTAATTCAAGTCTTACAATATATATATTTTTTCAATAACATATTGCAAAAAAAAGCCATATACATAGGAGTTGTTGGGAAAAGGTCTCTACTATAAGATTTTACCATATTTAAACATATATAATTCATATTCTTTTTAACAAGTGGTCCAAATATTACTATACAACTAGTCATCCATAAATATTATTATTATCTCTTTATAATATTCGCACACCCAAAGCGGACTGTAAACTAATACAAATTATGGTGATGTCCGTACAATTCTGTCATCCATAAATGTATACCCAACACAGATTGTAAATTAGGGTTTGAAAAAGTTTTTGATTTTGGATTTAATTTTTAGATTTTTTAAATATAAAAATTAATAAAAAATATTATAGAAATTAAAAAAATATTTGAATATAACACAAAAATTAAGATAAATAATAAAAATTTTATAAAAATACACAAAATTTAATATAAAAATATAATATTCATAACTAAAAATTTACACCACTCTAATACGGCGTGACCCTTTCTGCATAGAAATATCTAACTTTGCTAAAGCAAACTGAGTGCAATATCAGGAATGGCTTCGTATTCTTCCATTCCTACCAATTACCAACAAGGGGAAAATAAAAAATAAAAGGAACAAAGACACGTAGATCGCATTACGTTGGCACAAGCTCATGAGCAGAATCAGAGTCCCAAGTCGTACTAGGTCCCACCTGTTAGGACTTTATCTTTTTATCCTGAATTAGCTGGCTCCCAACTTTTTACGAACTTTTTAGTTTTTACTCTTTTTAATATTTTTATAAAAGTACTTTAATGTGATATAAAAAAAATTATATGGTATTTTATTAATAATTGTTTATAAAAATAATATAAAAATAATTATTAAAAATTAATAATAAAATATTATATAATCAAAATAAAGGAAAAAAAAAGCTTGGGAGGTGACCGTGTGGCTCCTTGGCTCTAGTGTCTTTTTTTTTTAATGTATGTTGTTTTTTTTAATTTTATTTTTGTGTATGTATATTAATTTTTAGATATTTTTTAAAAAATTATTATTTTTAATTTTTATATTGTATTAATATATTATTTTTTAATTTTAATATTATTTTTATTAATTTTTGTGTTAAAAAAAAAAAAGAAACGGACTGATAACAAACATAGCCAAAAGCTTGCAAGTGCTCGCTTTTAGTTGTAACATGTATCCACCTTTCCTTTCTTTTCTACATGAGAAAGAACCAAGACACTCGAACGAATAGCAAAACAACCTTCTTCTTTACATATAACTGTGTGATGTTTTTTTATCACTTGAAACCCATTTTACCATTGGAGGAAGATGAATATAGTAAAGAAGAACCCGAGAAACTGGAGTTATTGCTTGTTGGAAACAAACTTGACATCGGCGGCTTCGATGAAGATGTTGTTGGAACCACGTTTGATGATTTATTACCTTGAACATTAGTTGTGGGAGATTCTTTCAGGAGCACATCAACCTTCGCATACTCCTCTCTGTCATGTTTGATCTCCTTAAGCATTGCGGCTACATCTTTCATGGTCGGTCTGTCATCAGGCGAAGAATTTACACACAACAAGGCAATGCCTAATGTCTGCATCATTTCTTCGATATCTGATTCCGGTCGAGACAGTAAACTTGGATCTAGCACTTCAATTCCCCCTCTTTTCTGTCTAACCCAATCCACTACATGTTGTCCATCCGGTATCGTTGGATCAATTGGTTGTTTCCCTGTCAAAACTTCTAATACAACTACTCCATAGCTATAAACATCAGTCTTCTCTGTTATCTTCATCATATAGCCATACTCTGCAGTGGAAGTTATTAATAGATAAGAATTGTGTAGGAATTCTGAGAATGGGGAACTTCAAATGTTTGAAAGTAACTTTCTGCTTCTTATATTGGTTTTGGAAGAGAAAAAATAATGTTAACAGGACAACTTATGTTTATAGAAAACAATTGATTTTAAGATTTTTTATTAAATACCAGCAGAAAATGTAACTCCTGAGCATTTGCAAGAGTAAAAAGTAAAACAAAACTCTAAAACATTGGGGGTATGAACAGAGAACTTACCAGGAGCAATGTATCCGTAAGAGCCAGCCACCGTGTTGGAGGAGCGAGCAAAATCGCCACCGTCAACCAGTTTGGCAAGGCCAAAATCAGCAATGTAAGGCTCAAACTGGAGGCCGATAAGGATGTTATTAGCCTTGATATCCCTGTGCACAATCGGAGGAACGCAATCATGATGCAAATAAGCCAAGCCCTGTGCTGCTCCCAACAGGATTTGATACCTAAGTTCCCATTCCAATGAGTTTCCAGTTCTCTCGTGAAGGAGACTCCCCAGGCTTCCATTAGGCATATAGTCATACATAAGCAGTCTTGTGTTTCGATTCCAGCAACAGCCTAAGAACCTAACGATGTTCTTGTGTCGTATGGAGCCAAGGGTTTTCACCTCTGCTGAGAAGGAATCACGAACAGAACACTTGTCATCCTTACATCCATTGTCAGCAGCAGCCATGGTGTTTGGCCATAACTTCTTCACTGCGATGACCTCTCCGTTGTCGATGTCAGCACGATAAACAATCCCAGAACACCCTTTTCCGATCACATTACCATCCACAAGGCATCTTAGCACTTGGTCAACTGAAAAATTCAACTTCTGGAATGGAGTGAATTGCCAAGGCCATGAATCTCCCAACTCAGATTCCTCATCATCTCTAATGGCTCTACGTGCACGAACAATTGCAATTGTCCCCATAACAACCATTGCCACAGTCAGTGTAATCAACAGTGCAATTGCTAGCTTAAGTTTCTCAGACCTCCTACTATCACTTTCACCACTTGCTAATCCCTTCCTTCCAGGTACAGTATAGAAACAAGAATCCTGGATAGAAGAACACAGGCCCTGATTGCCAGTTAAGTCTGCTGGTGATATTTGTCTAAACAGCTTATTGTCCGGAAGATAGCCTGTGAAGCTATTGTAAGATACATTAAGAGAAACAAGATTGTCAAGCCCTGCAAGTGGAGTCAAATCTCCTTCGAGCTTGTTGTGCGAAAGGTCTAATATTGATAGCTTGGTCAATGCAGCAACCTGACGAGGGATGGGCCCCGTAAGTCCATTACAACTAAGATTCAAAGCAATGTTAAGGGTTTCAATTTGACCCAGTTCAATGGGAATGGTACCGGTGAGCTTATTGCTTCCCAGGTCAAGCAATTGAAGACTTGAACATAGGCCCAGGGTTGCAGGTATTGATCCAGAGATTAAGTTATTGCTCAGGATAAGTTTGTTTAAGGACACAAGGCGACCTAAACTTGCCGGTATCTGACCCACCAATTGATTAGCCGAAACATCCAGGACTTGGAGGCCGGTTAGATCTGACAATGAGTTGGGCAGCGGACCCACTAAAGTGTTGCGGCCAAGGTCTATGAATTGCAACTCTGTGCAGCTTCCAATTTCATCAGGGACTGTTCCAGAAAGACGATTGCTAGCAAAATCAAGAAAATTCAAGTTCCTAAGGCCTCCAATTTCTTTAGGGATTCCACCAGTAATCCTATTATTGCCTAGCCTTAAGCGCACAAGAGAACTAGAATTGCCAATGTCTGGTGGAATAGAACCAGAAATGTCATTATCTATCAAAAGTAGTTTGGTCAGGTTTTGAAGTTGAAAAATGCCTGGAGGAATAGGGCCGGTGAGTGAATTTTGTGACAAGTCTAGTTCTTGGAGGCTGCTGCAACCGGCCAAACTTGAGGGAATGCTCCCTTCGAGCTGATTTTGCCAGGCAAAGAAAATAGTAAGCTTTTTTAACTCTCCAAGTTCGGGTGGAAGCAGTCCTGAGATTTGATTATAGTCAACTTGTAACTGTAGAAGATTTCTAGCATTAGAAAGACTAGGTGGTATAGAACCAGACACATTGTTGTTACTAATCATGAATTCTTCAAGCTCCAGAAGGCCCCCTAGGGAGACTGGGATGGTCCCAGAAAGAGAATTCAAGGAAAAATCTATCATTTTTAAACTAGTACAGTTCCCAATCTCTTCAGGGATAGCTCCAACCAGATTGTTCTGCCACAAGAACAATTGTTCGAGCTTTTGAAGCTTGCCGATCTCTGGAGGAATGGACCCAGAGAGACTGTTGCCATAAAGATTCAAACTTACGAGATCAGAGCAGTTACCTATGTCAGAAGGAATTTCACCAGAGATAGATGTGACATAAATGGACAACGTTTGCAACTTCCTTAGCTTACCCAATGAAGCAGGCAAAGGACCAGCAAGCCCCGTCTCAGCCAATCCCAAGGAAGTCAAGTTACTGCAATCTCCAAGCTCGTCAGGAATTTTGCCCGCAATGTCCTTGTTACCTCCAACTCTAAGAACTTCAAGATTGGATAGTTTTCCTAGCTCCGCTGGAATATTTCCACTGAGTCGATTATCAAAAAGAAGCAACTTCTTTAGGCTAATGCAGTTGCTTAGCTCAACTGGTATCTTGCCAGTTAGCTGATTAGAGTTCAAGATCAACTGCTCAAGACTTTGAAGCTTGCCGATTGTTACAGGAATACTTCCGACAAGACTATTAGAGCCTAAATCAATGACTCTCAGTGAAGCACAGTTAGCAATATCAACTGGGATGGTTCCAGTGAGATTGGCACCAGAAATGACCAGTGTAGTGAGAAAGCGAAATGAAGACAGGTTAGCGGGTAAAGAAGCCTGAATAGGAACGGACTGAATGTTTATTTCTGAGATAAAACCTTGAGAAGAACAAGTTATGGAGGTCCAGTTGCATGGGGTTGTAGCAAGTTGGTTCCAGTTGGAGAAAAGAGAAGGCGGAGAAGGAAAAGAGTGTAGCCAAGAGATGAGTATGGAAGCTTCATGGTTTGGTGCAGCAGAGGAGATGCAAAGAATAGTTGAGAGAAAAGTAGTGATGATAAAAAATGATAATGAAGAAGAAGAAGAAGAAGAGAAGGGGAGGTACTGCCTCGAGCTGGGCATCGACATTTGCCTCAATTTCCAAAACTTTCTTCTCGGGTTTGCATCGTTTGGGTTTTGGTGCTGCTGCTGCTGCTGCTGCTGCGTAATATTTGCTTCTCTCACTCACTATATATTTGTTGCTTCCTTTGAACTCAAACTCAAACAAGTCAAGTGTTTAGGAAAACACTTAGTCTGATAAAAAATAATACTAACGTTTTGTAACAAAAACACAGCAACTCAAGCAAAAACAAAATAAAATATGAAAAAACAGACACCTAGAGATCAACAAACTGCACCCCCACCACCCCCACCACGACCACCCTCACCTAGGATCCTTCTCTTCCTCTGATATATTAAATAATCTTGTATTCACGCGCAGGTAAGGTAAGAGAGGCACCACATGGACACATGACTCCTATCTTCCTTTCTTTTCTTTTTTTTCCCCTTTTTTGTTTGTGTCTGTCTGTGTGAGTTCAGCAATGGATACTTTAATTTGTTGGCTCAGCAGAAAATCAGGTTGGTTTTATTCTAGTTTAGTTTTTTTGACTCTATTATACAATAATAAAGCTGGTACTATCTTCAATTTAGCGTTTTGGTATACAGCTACCTTTTTTCTTCAAAGTTGGGAAACAGACAGGAGGCTTACTCCATCCATTATTTAGATTGTTGGAAGCTTACTTGATCCAGTTACCATTGAATTTGCTTTGTTTCTGTCACCAAGTGATGAGGTGCCACGCCTGTGTTTTAAAGCCATTGCATGTGTCATAAAAGTGTGAGAGCTACCCAATGCCATGGACCATGCATCAAGCATCTGATTTTTTTTTAATTTTCCTTTTTCAGGAAAGTGAAATTCATTTGAACATTGCCAACCATTTAATGAGAGTTGGTTTCTATTACTTGTATAAACCTCTTTTACAAGTAATATACACATTCATGATTCAAAGTAATTTACTTTTTTTTTAAATGTTTAGTTGAGTTGTAGGTTGTGAATTGTAATTTTTATTAGTTGTTGTGTTTTTTTTAATTTCTGTACTGTATTAGTGTTCTTTTTTTTTCGATTTTATGTTTAAAAAAATAAGAAATCTAAAATAAAAACTAAAATCCAACTCAACAGGCCTAAGTAATCAAATTTTAAACTTTAGTTTTTTATTGAATTTTTTGACTTTTCATCTCAACCTTATTAATATTCGAATTATTTTTATCTTAATTGTGTGATTAAATTATACGTTTTTTTGGAAATTACTTTTACATTATACTTACTAGAACTGTATTAATATTTTAAGGTTTCCCTGTGTATAGGAGAGAGTAAGAGAGAGCATTGCAAGTAGAGGTTTTATAGTTCACTTGATAAGTTTCTTTACATAAGATTCTTCTATCAATATTAAATTCTTTTATCAAATTCTATTTCAGTCAAATACAATCTCAAGCTTTCAAATTATCAAGAAGTATTCATCACATGTTTATATCCTAAATAATCACTCCATATATACTTGTAAGAACCCCAACTAACTTGTATCAACCAAATTAGTCTTCAGAAGTTAGATAATTGATCCAATTTAGTTTTACTTTCAAAAAAAATTTATTTCATTAATTTGAGTTTCAATTTTTAAAATGTTGAGTATCTCCTTTGATTCCTTTTGAAATCATATACTGTTTCGGGTAAACTATGCAAGGTTTTCGAGAGGAAAAAAAAAAGCATTGCAATAAGAGGAGATAGGGTAATTCATCTAATGTGCTTTGCTTCTAATCTTTTATCTCAAATTAGAATAAATATTAGATAAGTATCCTTCCGTTTTGGATAAGTTATTATTATTATTTTATATTTATAGAATTCATAATAACTATTTTTCAAATGCATAATAACTAAATGTTGAGCTATTATGTAAATTATATGCGTTGGATAAATTATATAACAAAATAATAACTTAAAATTAAGCAATGAAATCGATTCAAATATTATTGATGAGCTAGTCGAATGTTACTTTACACTCTTATTATGATTGGATAGATACTTTTATTGGGTATTATGATGATTAGTTGATGTTTCATTTTCAAGTTATATTGATTAGTGGATGTGTTTTTAGTAAATGATTCATTGAGATAAATGAGATATAGAATTACGAATTATTTATAGAATGCATGGAGAGATTTAATTCCTATTATCTTTAAATTGTAGATTTAATTGCTATTAGTTGTGGTTAGGGCTATTTTGATTTGAAAAAGTTTATGATTTGGAATTTATGTTAGAGGGAGTTATATTAAATGATACTGAATATAACCGAAGTATTACATTTTTACTCTTATCTAACCAATATTAAAAGGAGAAAACTACACATTCATCTAGCCATGACCATTCATGACCACCTCTTCAATAAAACAAGGGGTATTCTTATCATTTTATTATTATATCTCCATATTTTATATAAGAATGACCATAAATGGAGAATACCCTTTGTTTATATGCGATCAAATTTTCATTTTTATATTTCAATATCTATTTTAATTTAATGGAGAACGTCGTTATTAAAGTAAACATTGAATTGACATTGCCCATACCACACACGGCATTTGTGATGTTTGCTTTAAAACACAGTACAATATATTTGAATACCTGAAAAAGTTGTTATCAAAAAGCCCCCGACCGACCTAGGGGGGTAAAAAAAAAAAAATCAGTAGTAAAGTGGGGAAAACAAACAAGATATACGCACATGATCACTTAATCATAAAGCAGATATTATTCTCTCAAGTTTTGTTGGTTATACTAATTTTACCTGATTTCACGGGGTAAGTAAGACAGAAGAAACCAATCTCATAAATTACTCTATTAATCAATACCTTTCTTCTACTGGGAAAAAAAAAAAAAAAAGAATAGGCGTTATTGTGTACTGTAGGTTACATCCTAACCAATTGGACCCATTACATATCTGGCTCTACTCTAGTATTATTGATAAATATGGCAATAATCGGATTTAGTATTATCTTAGGTTAGCAAGATACCTGGTCATTTCTGACCACTTCATATTATTTGGATACTCACATGTTTATGTGCAAGATTATTATGTTTCTTTTTAACTTCCATCCAAAGTAACATTTAACAAACTAGTGCTCAAGATGATGACAGTTCACCTACCTCACAAGTTTCCTCCAGGGAACGGCATGCGCCCAAGTCCAACCAGTGTGACCCCATAATTACATTTAAACCACCAAGTTCGCCCATATTCAACCTTATCACAAATGTAATTTTTGCGATTTAATATTTACTCTCACGCCTTAATTTGACAGCTACACTAAGCAAAAAATCTGAGCCCGCTGACAAATTAATATACATATATATGGCATCCTTCGAACTACGAGATTAAGGCATATATGATCCATGACTGTTAGATCCAATGTTAAATGATGAGGATTTAATATACGCATTTACTAGGTTATAAAAAAAAAGATCCAAAATTTCTTGGCTTCAAATAATTGTTTATCTTTGTAGCTCAGAGATTGTAAGACTTTTAGGGGGAAAAAAATCTAAATTAGAAGCATCACATGTGAAGTTAATTAAGTCAAATTGTTAATTAAATACAAAAATAAATCACTATCATACATTATACGAGTCAAGAAGGAAACTAAATACTGACAAGGGTTCAGACTAGGTCAAATTTTATTTTGATTGAATATTCAAATGTTTTCAAGTTGGTTCATCATCTAACGAGACCATACTCGTCTCACTAGTTAAATCATTAATTTGAAAAGAGACGTGTTTTTTATTTTAGACTTGAGATTGTTTTCCCTTTGATGGGGACTCAACTCCTCATAAGCATTATTTGGTAGGCAGCTTTCAGGACATGGCAACTTCGTTTTGAATCGTTATCTTTTCCATGTTTTGGGGGTTGAAATTGAATGAGTGCCACTTGCTAAATCATAGAATGTTTAATTGGGTTATGAGTTATAATTTTTGTATTTTTTTCGATTTTTATACTATATTAATATTTTATATTTTTATATTTTAAAAAATCAAAAATCAAAAATTAAAACTCAACTAAATAAGGTTTAATAAATCGTTTAATTATCTGCGAATCTAAGTGTACCAAAAATAAGGTCTAACATGTTTGGAGATATCCAACTTTTTATTCCAAGAGCTAAAGAACAATGTGAAATTTATATATATTGTTGACTCCAAGCATAATAATAGCAATTATCATATGATCGCCAAACTATAAATGGGTCAATTTTACATTCTACAATCATGAAAAGAAGGAAAAAGAGTAAAGAGTAAAGAGATGAAACAAATCAAGCTATGTCTCCATCTCTGTATATTAATGTAGTCATAAATAAATAAATAAAAAGGAACTTGGGATGAACATTGGTCACTAAGTGGATTATTGAGTGGAGATGAGTAAGCTTTTAGAACAGCACATCCCTGATTTTGAGGCCATATCACGTGAGGATGGGAATCCTGATTTTGCAAACCCACTCCACTACTGGCCAAGCCTAACCTTCTTTCGCAATTAAATATGTATATAACAAAAAAAAAAGGGTGAGAATATTAATATTCTTTTAGTATTTTGTTCCAAGTAGGACTTGGTGGTGTTCCTTAAACTGCTACTTTTGGACCATAAACATAAAGCTAAACGGCGCTGCTTCAATTCCTATTCATTCCCCCGATTTTAAGGGTCTTGGCCTCGGGAATTCCCCTCACTGGAATCTATCCACGTTTTGTTTCTCTTACTAACCTCATAAGTCATAGACCTAACTTAAACCCCATCTTGCCTTTAAAAAGGGTTAATAGATGTCCATCATCACAGCCACATAAAAAAAGCAAGAACATAGGTATTATTTAAGAAGAGAGGACCACTTTTACCACATACCTTCAATTTTGTCTATCAAATGAAACGTCATGCCCGTGTTTCTTTAAAGTGAGATCATAAATGGTGGATAAATTGACACGTATATATTTTTATAATATTAATAAAACTTTTAATGATTATTTTTTAAATGTGTATTAAGTAAATTATTGAATACACATAATAATTTATAAATTATGACAAATCAATTAATAAGTTAGTAACTCAAAATCAAGTGATATATTCAAATCAACTAATATTTACATGTTTAACATATCTTTATTCTCAATTAACTATTTTTTAAGTTATTAAGATAAATCATAATCCTCCAACCATAACTTGAATTTAATTTTTTTTTATTGGTTGGCATATAAAAGAGAAACTCTATCGGTTATATCACCTTCTAAATGTTGTGATAATTGAAATATGTCGAAACATTACGGTTATGTGCTAGAGAAAAATTAACATAGCTTGCCACTTTTAAAAATCCTCCTTATTTTTTTGGTTACGAAAGCTATGCATCACAAATTCACAATCTAATAATTCGGTATAGACATATTTTTCATTGAATAACTAATTTTAGTATAATTAACATATTTCTCTGAACTTTTAAAGCCTAACAGTTATTTTTGTTTAACAAGTGGTCTTTTTGAAAATCTTCCGATAAAAAAAAAATCACATGCATGCGTACTTTTTTGTAATTGAATCCCATGATGAGCGCTCGCTCGTAACAAATAGTAAAGATGGAGGTGTTTAGCCAATACTACGAGTTCAGCCACTGCAAAGCTGTCGGCATGTACAAACAGCGTGGTGCAGTGGTCCAAGATTGATGAGTAGGGTGACGTTTTACATGTTAAAGTAGGCGTACTCGTGTGCGTGGTGATGCATCTAAGAAAAAGAAATTAGCCTAGGCCAATCATTTGACATGGTTGAACCATACAGACTACATAGACCTACTCTTTGTCAAGCGCTCCTTCGCTCCCGTCTCTTAAGGTTTGATTACATTCCAACGGTTCAATTAGGTGGGCCTTCCTTTCTTTATAGTTAAATTGTTATTGTATCACAATAACAGTTTTGATGGAAAATGATATCTTAAACACCTCCTCCTAATAAAACACCAAACTATTGATTAGATTGGCTTTGTTCTTTAGAAGCCATTTCAAGCAAGTTTTTTAAAATTTGTATTTTACTTTTTCTCTACCACTCTCCAACATCTTGCTTTTTAAATTATCATTATTTTGAACTTGTTCTATTTCCAATCACATCAATATTCTGAGTTACTATAATAGCGTAATTGCTAAACCACATATAGTCTAAAATATGCATGAATTACAAAAAAATCATACTACAAAATAAAATTCAAACTTTATCATCTTTTCCTTTCATGAAAAAAAAAAAAGGAAAAGATGAGAAAGTAGGGATA
This sequence comes from Pinacopodium congolense, assembly GCA_028565735.1. NCBI lineage: Eukaryota > Viridiplantae > Streptophyta > Magnoliopsida > Malpighiales > Erythroxylaceae > Pinacopodium > Pinacopodium congolense. The sequence goes on along the minus strand of JAOXYD010000136.1, from coordinate 27,880,464 downwards.
TTTTAGACTTTTTAATATTTAGTTAAGGGTAAATTTGGAAAAAAGAAAAAATTTTGGACAATTTTTATTATTTGAAGGATGTTAAGGGTAAGATGGAAAATTTAGATAAATATTAAGGAAATTTTAGTAATTTTAGAGATAAATGAAGCAAAGGTATTTTAATAGTTGAAAATTTTGTATCAAAAGGTACATTTTAATTTATTAAGTACAACTAGGTGAATATTTTCCTAAATAGCGCCTAATAGAATTTTATAAATAATTAGGTCATGAAGACAAATTAGAAAGTAGATTGAACCTAGTGAAAAAATTATTTTGGGAAATTAGGTAAGGTTAACCTCAAATATGGGAAATGCATATTTAATTGAGAATTTTGCTATGAATTAAATAGTTGGTGATTAAATATGTAAAATTGTGAAATTTACTTTGAATTATTTACTTAACATGTGAGGATTGTGTAATTAATGTGATTTTTGTGTATTTTTTTAAATATGTGAGTTATAGGAAGCAATCAAGTGATTAATTGATACAATAAAATACAAATTTAGTGATATATATCATATTACATGTTTTGTGATTGGTAATGTGCAATAATTTGGAAATTGTGAGTTCGATATTTTTATATCATTACATGTATTGAGATAAGTATTGTTTAAGAAATTGAAATATGACATGTATATGTTTCAATTGTGCATCATATGTATGATTATGAATAACTTAGGGCGGATATATTATTTTTGTAAAAAAGTATTAAAAATGAATTATAAAATGGTTATGGATTAATACTCATCTAGGATAGGTTATATTCAATGGTCTTTGGTATTAATAAGATGTTAAGATATAGATAAGATGTGACTAAGTACATGTTCGTATAACAGATACTGCAGCATCCTAGGTCCTAAAAATGCCATGTGCTGAAGGATAGATACCGGAGTGGTACCAAATTAGCCTGAGTTCCGAGATACCATGTGCTAATGGTTAGGTTAAATAATGGTGCCAAGGTACCAAATGAGATTGAGTCAGAGAGATACCCTATGCTAATATTTATACTTATGATTATATTTTCATACAATGATGAGATGTTAAGAATGAGACGAGTCAGTAGATCATCGAATATAATCCTGCTAGGTTAAGTAGGGTTCGAATAAATCAATATTTAAAATTATAACATAAATGAAGTTAATACTGATACAAATGATAATAACACTGGTTATTGTGCTCATTTATTAAGTATTTTTTATATGTTGGATATTAAATATGCATTTTGAATATTATTTTTGCATTTATTTTAATATTCCATCTTTCTATTTCATATTAAGTTTTTGAGATATAAGGGTACGATCAAATGACCCTGACTAAATATTGAGTAGAGTATCCTCATAAGGTGCTCATATTTGAGTTTTAAAGCATTAGATAAGACCAGCAGTGTGGTATTTTATAAAGTGGTTTAATTTTGGTTATATTTCGCATACTTATAAGAATCATATTTTAGATTGAGATGTATATGTATATTAATCTTGTTATAGGTGGGAATTTTTTTTATGGATATATATATATATGTTAAACCAAGGTGGTTTTAATCATGTGTTTTGATGATAACAAAACATTATTATGACTGATGTTTAAGTCTTTTATGCTTTATAAGATAAGTTGATGGAACCTAAGGTAGAAGAGCTATCTTGAAGATATTGAAGAGTAAGGTAGAAGAACCCAAGCATTAGATGACCAAGAGTTTGAAGATAAAAAATCAAATGATAAAGTTCAAGTGTTGATCAAGCTTGAAGATCAAGTAGTTTAAGAAGAGCTTAGGAAAATGGCTTAAAGTGTAAGTGTCCTAAATTTGATCTTAATCAATGCTTGAAAAGGGCTCTCACATTTGCATGAACATTTGCATATAGACATATAGGAGTTGAATTG
>JAOXYD010000136.1:27854425-27871534 GCA_028565735.1 Pinacopodium congolense | reverse complement strand
TGCTCCAATCTTAATCATTAAGCTCCAATCTGCAAATCAAACATTATGGGGCATCAATTAAACATTTAAACACCGAAATAGGGGTCATAATTCAACAAATTAATCATAAAAATCAGATCAATTTGACCCCTTATCATAGGTGAACATGAGTAAAACCATGGGATGGCAGGTCCATCTTTTTAGTCCAAATTCTAGAATTTCAGTAACCATTTCTTGGATTTTCTTAAAGTTTTTTCTTCCAACTACAATGTAAACATTTATAAACATAATTAAGCGCTTTAGCCCCAAATTGGAGAAATTGTAAATTAATTTGGCATGAAAATGCATTAAAATCCAAGCCTAACTATGTACTTGCATATTTATAAATTGTGTTATTGACTTTAGACAAAAAATATCTCATGCACTTTTTCCATTCTTAGAACCTTCTTAGGTGTTCATTGATATTCTTAGAGTTTTTACTTAAGCCTTTGCAATCTTAGCTTAGTTGAATTTCCACAGTGATTAGAACTTAAGGTGGTGGTACCTCTAGGAGTAGGAGATCCCGAGCCAGTCAAAGTTGTGGATATCTTAATGTTGATTCTAACCAATTTTAGAATTATGCACCATGAAAGCTCTTTAAAAACCATACAATTTTTCCTACTCAATTAGACTTCTTTAAGGAAAATGTCCTTGTCCAGTTTTTCATTGATCAACTTGGGAGCCTCTCCTAACTCTTTCTTCTAAGATTTTCCCCACTATTGTTAAGCTTTTCTATTGCAATCTTAGAGAGGTTAAGGATAATGATGAGTTACACCAAAGAATGTCTCTATTCATCTCACTAGAGAATTAATTAATATCATCCTAGGAATTCTAATTCCCCCTATTTTTTCTATAATGAAACTCACGCTTTAGCCAAGAGAATCGAAACCATTTTTAAATTAGATAGTGAGTAAGGCATAACTGAAAAACTAAAAGATGTGATAAACTTGAGTGCCATTCCCAAATTCCATCATCTTTTTATCAAATTCAACTTTCTTTCCTCTAGTATTCATTATAATGACCTAGATTATGATGATCTTTGGTTCCTTTCAACCTTTATGCTTGCCAAGAAAATCCACTTGGGGGATATCATCTTGCATAACATGATTTACTTTTTCCGTTCCAAGAAAAAGAATCAACATATTCCTTATTCTCTTATTCTTGCCCACATTTTTCAATACTTTCATATCCCTCTTATGGAAGATGATTTTGAGTGTTATTCCTTCTTTGATAAAAAATCTCTAAAGAGCATGGGTTTTAAATATATTGATGGTCATATGACTTGACCTCACTAGCAATAGTAACGCTTAGCTACCCCTATTCTTTCTGATGATGATGTTGCATCTACCCTGAGTCGCACTGTTTCTGTGCACCTTGTTGATGAGGGTACGTCTATTAGACTTCCTCCTATTGGACCTCCCATTGCTCCTTATGATATTTAGTCCGAGATTGCATCCCTTCATTGCAAGGTTGATTATATGACGAGTTGGGTAGATGAGCAAAGTACTTTACTTCGTAAGATCCTCTCTTGACTTCCTCCTTCACCTTTATCAGATCTCCTATAGCATTATTTGTTGTTCTTTGTTTTCTTAATGTATTTTTTATGATACTTTTGTTGTATGACATTACCTACTTATCTATATCGTTAACTTCTTCATATGAATAATTTTTTGTTATGTTTCTCTTCATATAATATTCTTATGGTTTAATTGCCTTTATTATCTTAGATATATTATTTTAATGTGTTTAAATTTATGTACCCTTTGATGATTCCAAAAAGGGGGAGAGAATTATATGATATTAGTATGCAAAATGTGTGAGATTATGTTTGATGAAGGGGGAGTATAACTTTCTCAATGCATAGATTTAAGGGGAGTTAGTTTTAACATTAAAACTGTATAATTGTGATTTTTTTTAAAGTTTGGATTGTGTGTTTTTGTTGGATGGTTTGTTTTGAAATTACTATTCCTTGATTTTGTCAAATTTAGAGGGAGTTATCAACCATTTGATGTTCATGTGATTTGTGGCTAATATCTACTATTGTTATATAATGCATAATATTGCGTGATGTTGTCATCATAAAAAAGGGAGAGATTGTTAAACCAAAGGAGGTTCCAACTTATTTTGATAATGACAAAACAAACTTTATTGCTAATGCTTATGTATTAAGTGCGTTGAAAGATATATATGGATGAAAAGCAAGTATAATTACTTAAAGATTCTTGGAGTTCAATCAAAGCATATGAAGATAATTTATAAAGACTTAAAACTTGAAGAAGGAAATTAGTTTAATATAGGTTTAGCTATGTATTCTTTATTGTAAGTTTTACTTAATTTTATTTTGGTGGTTTAAGAGGCTTTTACATGCTCATCATGGATACATATCTTAGAAAATGTACATAGGTACATTATTAAGAGATTTTATGTATTATATGTGTTAAAACCCTTTTGATGAATGATTTGATAGAATAAGAATGCATAAATTAATTAAGGTAGACAATTAGTATGAAATTGTTTAAGGCCAAAGTGTTTGGCTTTATTGTTTTATTTAGATAAGTCGACCGAATGGTGAAGAACGGTTAATCGAATACCAGTCTTTGGGTAATCGGTCGACCGAACCTTGCCTATAAGTCGACCAAATGATAAGAAAATAAAGTGCAAATTTAGGATTCGATAGATTACACAACAATCAAAACAATAAACTATTATAACATTATTATATACATTAGACAACGGCTATTTTGTGATTATTGAGTATAAATAAAGTGTTTTTTTTTCGTGTTAAGTAATGGTATTGGATGAAGTATTGAGAGCACTTAATGTTGATTAAGAGAAGCTTTTATTAATTTATTTTCTATAAAAGTTATTAGAAAGTTTTTTTTTTTTTGTGGTGTGTTTTGAAAAATGGATCAAGAGTTGTACAATTGAAAAATGGATCAAGAGTTGTAAAAGTTATCCTAAAAGTTTTAAAAAATGGATTAAGAGTTGTACAATTGATACTTTGAGATAGTAAAAATACTCAACAAAGTGTTGGTAAGTGGACGTAGATGTGGATTCACTGCGGAGTTAGACATCAAACTATTATAAATTTAGTTTCCATTCCTACTTTTTAAATTTAAAATTTGTTTTATTACGTAATATTTTATGTTATTTATTAATTTATGTAATAAGCTTTTGCACAAGTTTGAGAGGAATTATATAATTAGATATAATTGACTTAGAAAAATTTAGAGACCTAATTCATCCCCCTAAGTTACATTTAGAACTAACAATGTTAATGACTTAAGTTGTTATGAATCGTTAATAATTGATAAAAAATGTTGATCATTAATTATATTCATCATTCACCTAAGACTTTTCTACAATCAATTAGAAATTGGAATTTATAAATCATACCTCAGTCATCTTTTTCGTTTTTATAATTTAAATAAAATATCTTAAATTTGTCACTTAATATCTAATACTTAGGTCTTATATCTATTGTGGAAATCAAGAAATGTAATATATTGTGCTATGGATCTTTGTTTATTACATTTATGTTGTACTTAATGTAATATACTTTTAATGATATTAAATAGAGTTATTCATTAGTGTTCAAACTAATAGGAGCTTTTTTTTTTTCAGAAAAATTTTTTGTGTTAGACTTTAATAGAAGTAGCTCTGCATTTTTACATAAGATTCCGAATTCTTTTGACTTGTGAGGGCAATTGGGGACTACAATTACATATTGATTGATATTAAATTAGATTTGCACACATACTGCAAAACATAGTATTATTACATTAACATGGAAAATCTTTTATACTTAATATCATCGTAATTAAATTGTGGCTCATAATTACTGACACATCGTTATTAACCCCAGTAACAAGTAAATCCTTCCCAATCGATGGCTGATACGTTGCATAGTAGCAACACCAAAACGGAATAAATTGAAGAAGGCATCACATAGCTTCCCTAATAATAGTGCTTCAGTTAGAGGTTGGATATGGCTTGAAAAGTCGGTGCCCACGTGGTATTTTGTGGAGGAAGACTAAGTCATTGCATGCTATAAACGTAATGTGCCAATTGTTGGCTGCAGATGAGGAACGTTTCTGGCTCCTTTTGGCGAGAATGTCAACTCTTGTGGTTAAGTATATGTCCTTGTCTCAGTTACTTCGCATTTACGAATATTAAAGAGAAAAAAAAGAAACAAATGAGAACATGCAAATTTAGTTTTTCAAAAAAAAAAACATGCAAATTTTAATAAAGTTGGACAACTTATTTTACTTACGTCTTCTGAGAGTGACTATAATTTCTTATTCTACACAAATAATAGGATATATTAATTTTTATAAAATCCTAAATTCAGATAGTAAATTACAAAAATCCTCATGTTTTTGGACAAACTGCAATAGTCCTTAAACCTAACTACAATTGTATCATTTTAGATAATCGTTAATTTACTGACTTCTTTTGATAGTACAATAGCGATAAACAGTGGTATGAACGTTACCATTATATACTGCCTTTTTAACTTCTAACCTTGAATTGTGCCATATCCCGAGGCATTGCCTTTACTCCTCAACCAATCTAATCGTACCACAATAAAGAATAAAGAAATCATTCAAAGGAGGGAAATGTTGTCGCCTCTCTTTTCTCCGTTGCACCACACTCTACTCTATTCTGGTACACTCCAAAATCTGTCTAACTTACTAGTAAATATGAATTACATACGTAAATCTTCAAATATGCGTCCCCATGAAGATAAATAAATCTTGAGTCCTCTCTCCTATCAGTAGGGTTGGGCAATAGTCAGGTTCAATATCTAAAACCTTTGGCCAAGTCCAAACAATATTTGAATTTGTTAACAATAACATACTTCATCAATATAGCAGTTGCATTTTCGAAATATGTACCCTCTGTAGTAATATCTGACATGATATAATTAATTCTTTAACCTTATGAAATTTTACGTCTGTATGTTTAGTTCTCATATGATAAACTTAGTTCTTTGTTAAATAGATAATACTTTGATTATCACAAAGCACATGAAGACCTTCTTATTTAATACCCAATTCCTTCATCGTATCAATAAGTGGTAAAGCTTCTTTATATGCCTTAGCTATTGCTATTTACACTGCCATAATTATTGATAATGTAACTATAGGCTGCATAGTCGATTAACAATAAATAGGCCCTCATGCAAATTATTGGTATATATGATTCACACACACACATTTGACACCTATTGATCAAAAGATGGTCATTAACAAGCAATTCAAAATTAAGAAGAGCAGTTCTTAATGTTCTCGTTTTTTACTCTATGCTAAAATATAAAATCCCAACAGATGACATCTATGCAAGGTGTCAATCCTCAAGCCTTTGAACATAAGTGTACGAGTGAATGAAATTAATGATTTTAAAAAATATATAATTAGAATAAACATATATAACGAAACTATAAATAAGAACATGTAGAGTCCTTTAAAATTGTAATAATACCGTTTATTTTATTCTTTTTTTTTTCAACACAAATTAATTTTATCATCAACTTTTATAGGTCAAACAGACTCACTCCGGATGTTTAATATCTTGACACTTGAAGTTCGCAATTTGGTTGAGATAGGCTGAAGTTCATCACTTCTAACTTCTGGAGCTTTCGTTGCCTTTTTCGTCTCGTTAAAAGCTTTTTTTTTGCCTTGGCCAACATTTTAACGAACAGCTGCAAAAGGTTACACGGCTTTCAACACATAATTTAGATGAAAACTAATTTCATTTATACTTTTATGGGCTGTCTTAATCTCTTAAGAAACAGATTCTAGTTTTCCGTTTTAAATTAGACAAACATGTTCCATGATTTCTATTATTTCCTATAACAGAATATGTATGTCGATTTTTATCATTTGATTAACTTGTAGCTACAATAAAAATGACGATTTTTTAAAGTTTTGTTATTAATAATATAAAATTGTAATGATAATAATAATTTATTACTATAAATTAAAAAATTAAAAAATTCATTACTTTAAAATAACAATTAAAGCCTTATTTTTTTAAGTTGTGTATTCACTATTTTATTTTTATTTTTATTTTATGATATTTTTAATTTTTTTAAATTTTAAAATTAAAAATAAATTCAGTTTACAGCTTACAATCCCAAATCAATTAAGTTTACACCAATTTTGGTCCCTCCTACGTAGGCGACTCTCTCTTATTGTTCTGCGCCGTCAACTCTCTCTCAGCCCTCTCCCATTGTTTAGCGCAGTCCATTCTCTCTCAGTATAATCTATTATTTCTGGTTAGTTCTTTTCGATGACATAATATGTTATTTTAATGTGAATTTCATTTTGGCCATTGACCTATAAACCATAAACATTCAAAGGCTGGATTGTTGATTCGAATACTTAAATTTTCTTCTACTGATGTTCCTTTTCTTAGTATCTAGGATTGATAATAGTTGTATAATATTATTCATTAGGTTTCTATATCAGTGGGTATGGGTAATGTTAAAGATGGGCTTTGAATTCTACTTTTTTGGAGATTAATCATTTGATTAGGTACACAAATGACTATTATGCTACAACATTGGAATGTAGTACTTGAAAGATACAAAATATTAGTTGATTCTTTACAGGTTTTTTAGATAGTTAAATATTGTTTCTTCTGTTTCTACTTTTCCTTTGATTTAGGATTTCTGCTAAACAATCATTCTAGGCAGAATACCTTTTTCTAATGAGAAGGGATAAAGAAGTTAATGCAAGGCTAGAATCAGTAGATGCTACAAGAAATGCCAATGACCCTTCTTCATCCAGAATTGAAGAGCCTGAGCTTCAGATGTAGAAATGTATTAAAGGAAAAAATGATCTTGAAATCAAAATGGAAGAGGCTATCCAGGATTTAGTTTTGAAATAAAATGCATTAGTTTTTCTTACAGTAATATTATGGAACTTGAACGACTACATTGTTGCATAAATCAGAGAGATAGGATATAAAAGAAGAATTTCGTGTGAGGGCCTCAGCTTTGTCTAAAGAATTGAGCATAATGGTAGCACAGTTGACTCGGTGGGAACAGACTGCACATGAAGCACTTTCATTGCGTGATAAATCTAAATCACTGAAAGCCTTAATAAATAAGAAGGTTTCCTTTTTCCTTGTTCTTGTTTGTTTTTTTGGTCATAATTTAATCACTTGTAGGTGAAACAAAATCATAGGTTTCTTTTCATATGGTTGCAACTGCATAACACAGAAAATGAGGGAGTGGATATAAATAGACCCTGATAGTTTTGGATTAGGTTAGATTAAAGTTTAAATCCTCCAAATCTTTATATATCCTCAGCACAATGACAAATCCCCTTGTGTTCATGTGTTGCACGTCTCCTTTTTTTTATTTATTTCAACTTCAAATGCTACTTCTATATAACTCTTCTGTGAGATTTTACTTTGAGACTCTTTTTTTCTGAAAATGATTCCAAAATATAGTGCTTCTATTTTCATCTACTTGTTCAATGTACTGATCAAGTGCCTCTATATATCAAATGCTCATATTTGAAAAGGAAAGTTTCACACTTAGTTAATAACTACTTGTTTTACCGTTTGTAAATCTTCAAAATTAGATTATTTAATTTTTTTGGATTCATGTTTTTTTAATCATCTTAGGCATTGATGGCATATGTCTATGCTAACTATTTTTCTCAGTTGTTAGATCTTGTTTTGTGAAACTCACAAGCTATCTTTTTTATGCAGACACATGAGCAAAAGCTCTACGCAGGTATGTGCTCTAAGCAGTTGGTGGAGATCAAATCTCGAAAGATTCTGGTTAGCTCTTTTCTATGACATAATCTATTATTTTAACGTGAATTTTTTATTTTGTCCATTGACCCATAAACCTTAAACATTCAAAGGATGGATTGTTGATTTGAATACTTGAATTTTCTTCTACTTTTGTTCCTTTTCTTAGTGTCTAGGATTGATAATAGTTGTATACTATCATTTGTTAGGTTTCTATGTCGATGGGTATAGGTAATGTTAAAGATGGGTTTTGAATTCTACTTTTCTAGAGATTAATCATATTTTTAGATACACAAATACCTATTATGTGCATATTCTATATTGATCACAAGGGGAACGTAAAAGCAAAAGTGATGAAGAAGCCAGAGAGTATGATAATATTAGTAATAAAAAAAAGTCTTCTTTATTAAGGTGATAAGAACTATTAAGTGAATTTATGGAACAACAATCATAATTACGAGAAAATATAGTAGAATGCTAAGCTTCGACTTTTCCTTTGAGTGTGAATGCAGTACAAGAAAATGGAAATGATTCTAGTATGGATGTGACAGACATTGCTACTACTCAATGCAAAGGTAATAATATATATTATACTATTATATAAGTTATTTTTCATTGTATATTGATATTAATAATTGTTTTGAATATAGAATTTGTGAAGAAGAAGGGAAGAGGACTAACTTTGCTTAAGGAGGTTCATACAAGATCCTTGGATCAACACAAACCAATTTTTTAATGCTCTTAATCAGGTAGTTATTCTTGATGAGAAGACATTAAGTGAATCTTGAGTACTTGTATTTATTGGCTTTTATTTGTATTTTGATTGATGCAGTTATATATACTTCATATGGACTAGAAGGAAGATACTACAGATACATGATTTAGTTAATGATTTTAGTCTATTATATATTGGATATGTTAATGGTTGAATTTTACAATTTCTTATTTTGGCTATTATATTTTTGATATGTCATACATTAATGGCTATTTTTAATATTAGCTATTATTGTATCTATGAACATTAATGTATATATTTTGGATATGTCATACATTAATGACTATTTCATTTCATTGCTAATGGAATAATAAACTGTTATTTTTACTATCAGATATCGTGACAAAAAAAAAAATCGTTGCGTTATAAATACTTAAACTGTTGTTATATCTTGCAATTGTTGTTGCCATAGCTTAAAACTATTTCGTTGTCTTAGTAAAAACTTTAAGTAATACTATTATTTTTGTTCTTTAATCAATAAATTTTATTATCTTATATTTTTAACGACGTCACTTTAAACGATGCATTAGATATAAAGTAACAATAATTGTACTTTTAGCGATATTTTTTATTTGTTGTCTAAAGCTATTTATGTCATAAAAATCCTCTTAACAAATTAATATATGTTTAAAATGAAGACAATAATTCCAAAAATATATACCTTAAATAAATTATTTAGTGAAGCAATTCAGATTCAATTGTCATATGTCAATAATGACAAATGTAACATGTCTCACTAACCGAATTTAAAAAAAAAAAAAAGAAAATGTATCGCTAACCACACTTTTAATGATGTCTCGGTTTAATCCGTTAGAAGTTAGAAGTTGAGAGGCACGTGAAGACCTCCCACCAATTACACCACCATCTCGATAGGCTACTTCATCTTTATTTGCACTAAATTAAAAAGCAATAAAATTAAATTTTAATTTTATAGAATATGAACACTTATTTCTTAAAAGTATTTTGGATCAGTATAATTCAAATCTAAGTAACAGTTTTCTTGCTTTTTAATTTACAACAATAGAGTTGTACAATACTCGATCGAATCTTGCGATTGAAGCTTCTTAGGTAGTTAACTTCAACAATGGGTTGCCGTTTCTTGGAGAACCATCACGGAATCCTGTGGCCAATATGCTTTTCTATTATCTGTTCGGAAGCCAGCGCGGGAATTGATTCTGACTTGAACTCATTTGGCTACGTCTTTTCCTTCCATGCGTGAGATTCTTTTATATCCCTCCATATATTACATTCCAGTCTCTCTTACCGGTTACACGATCGAACTTCCATTTTCAAGGGTTGTCATCAAAGACCTAATAGCAACATATATAATTACATTCTTTCTATTTCTCTAAGCTAATTATTTTTTATTTTAGATAGACCGATTGTCACATTGTGCAGCCTGAGGCAAGATAATGACGCTGAGACTGCTACATGGAACACTTTCTGCATCAATATACGAGGTTGATACACTGCAAGAAGATAGCTGCGGATTGACTTGTTTTAGCAAGGTAATTAGAGCCAATTGTTTGTATCAATTATATGCTTATTAGTCGCGTTTTCTTTTATACTTTTAACTTGCTCTTGGCAAAATTCTCTATCGCAAAACATGAAAACCACAATTTCATTATTAACTTTATTAAAAGGAATAGGATTGAATAAAAAATAGTCTTCTTTCGAAATTGACCTAGTTTAGGTGATGCCATCTTCCTATTGTCTTGCAGATCATTACTATTTTGTTAAAAGCCATGGTGCAAAACCTGAAGAATAATTTTTGTTAGGATTTGTCTCTTTATCCGTTTAGGGATGAATTTATGTTCACAAATAACCGTACTCAAACTTATTAAGGAGTCGTTTAGTTTTGTTGTGAGTTGTAGTTTTGATATATTTGTATTAATTTTTGTATTTTATCCTCGATTTCTGTGTTATATTAGTGTGTTGTCTTTTTCAATTTTTGTGATAAAAACTAAAATTAAAAATCTAATCTATACCAAACAAGTCTTAAGCACACGTGAATTAGGTGTTTTTTTTGTTGTTGTTAATTAGAGAGCATTACGTATATTAAAGTTCCATAGATGAACTAATCAGGAAGATGTCTTGATCTCCCTACTAGTAGGCCAAACCCTGGCCTTGTGGAAGGATAAGATGTATAAGCTACTTTCCTTATGACAGGATTAACATATTCATTCAAGTTAAAGTTATTGTGTCAAATGTCTTCCCGAAATATGTGTATTAATAGCAAATGTAACTATGTAATTGCATATAGTTCAATAATTACGTCACTTTTCGTGTAACAGTAAAGAAAAATTGAAAGTAAAATGAACAGTGATTTTGTCAACATTAAGTAAAACGACTATGCACGTTTGGGTGGTTCAGTACTACATACTACGTGCCACTTTTCATGTAAATGTGAGAAAAAAAAAGTGGAAGTTGAACGAGCAGAGGCTTCTACGGTGGAACAAGATTTGCATGATAAATTGTATATCATGTTGAAAAATTTTTCAACAATTAGATTTACAGTTGATTTTAGTTTACTATGTACTTATAAAATAGGCAGCAAACGGTATGCCCAATGGGTAAAAATGATTTATTTATTAACAGTAAAGTTAGTTAATCATTTAATTTCTCAAAAAAAAAAAAACTTTTTGATCGTATGGTGATCCATCTTGAGTTGTGTTCAGGACTTCCCCTCTATTAAGGATGAGTATGGTTTGCCGTTGATGTGCTGATCTAACAGTGTAGTCTTGTGTTTTATACGGAACCTTAAGTAGAATGAGAGAAACAATATGAGATTGCTAGGAACATGAATCTCTCAAGAAAAGGAAAATTTCTTTGCCGCTATACTTGAATAATGTAAATTCTGAGTTAAGGAAATTTAGGTACCAAGTTGATATTCTTGCCAAACCAGCCTTTTCTTGTTCAAAAGATTTTCGTAAAAGGAAGTTATGGCTCTAAATGTTCTGCCGACGAGTAACAGTATAAGTTAGACAATTTCTGAAAAAGATCGACTGAGGAACCCTCTGTTCCGAGTTCCTGCAACCCTTACATGAGGTCTACGCTGGCTCTACGGAATTTTAATTTTTAAAAAATTGTAAAATGTCATTTTCATTTATAAATTACAAAAAAAAATCTATTACAAATACTAAAAATACCTTTCATTTTTTTAAATTTTATCAAAAATTATGATGTCACGGAGACTCAAAATTAAGGGTTAAGAATCCCTTTTGAGGGGTTTCACAGTTTTTCTGTTTTTGAAATACAATTTAAGTTAGTTTTCATAAACTTATTCCATAGTTAAGCGCAATGTTTTGAAATAATACTGATTCTTGATACAAGATATCAATTTTGAGGTTCAAGTTGCTAAACTCAGGCTTTCATCTTTTTTGTGTATGTTGGACTATGGAGAGCAATGGACCCCAAAGTCGGGCCGAAAGGTTTCTAGCTAATATCAAGAGGACTGTGCTTTGCCGTCCTGAGGTATTCCTCCAACAAATGTTTTCATTGAATTGAAACAGATTGCTGATTTGCCGTCTTGAGGTGTTCCTTCAACATTTCCACGTTTCTGATAAAAACTTCCAAACAGGTTGTTGATTCCAGATTGTATGCAACAGTTGATCTAGATAAAGCAAGGGTTGGCAGGACCAAAACAATAGAAAATGCATCAAACCCTCAATGGTACGAGACATTCCGCATATACTGTGCCCATAAAATCTCACACATTATATTCACCATCAAAGCTGACGAACCAGTGGGGGCAACACTGATCGGTAGAGCTTATGTGCCTGCCGAGGACATTATCAGAGGCTTTACAGTTGACCGCTGGGTGGATATATTGGATGAAGAGCACAATCGTATACCAGGTGGTTCCAAAGTTCATGTTAAATTGCAATTCTACAGCGTGCAACAAGATCCTAATTGGTCTCAGGGCATCAAAAGCCTGGAATATAAGGGGGTTCCTTACGCATTTTTTGACCAGAGACAAGGTTGCCGCGTCACTCTGTACAAAGATGCACATGTTCTAGATTATTCTATCCCGTGGGTCAATTTGGGTGAAATTGTTTATGAAGCACACAGATGTTGGGAGGACATTTTTGATGCTATCAATAGTGCCAGGCACCTGATTTACATTACTGGATGGTCTGTTTACACCGAGATAACATTGATAAGAGATCCCAACAGACCAAAGCCAGGAGGTGACATGAAACTGGGCGAGCTGCTCAAGAGGAAGGCTGAAGAAGTGGTGACTGTTCTTTTACTGATTTGGGACGACAGAACTTCGGTAAAAGAATTCAAGAGGGACGGTCTAATGGCAACCCATGATCAAGAAACTGGAGATTATTTTAAGAACACAAAGGTAAAATGTGTACTGTGCCCGAGGAATCCTGATGATGGAAGAAGCATAATTCAGGGGTTCGAGATTTCTACCATGTTCACTCATCACCAGAAGACGGTAATAGTCGACTCTGAAATGCCTGGGGAGATATCACGCAAAAGGAGAATTGTGAGTTTTGTTGGTGGCATTGATCTTTGTGATGGGAGATATGACACACAAGACCATCCCCTATTCAAGACATTGAACACAGTCCATCGTGAAGATTTCCATCAGCCCAACTTTACGGGTTCCTCAGTTACGAAAGGCGGTCCAAGAGAGCCCTGGCATGATATTCATTGCAAGCTAGAAGGTCCAGTGGCATGGGATGCTCTGTACAACTTCGAGCAGAGATGGAGAAGACAAGTTGGCGAAGAATTCCTGATTCCACTAAACAAGCTTTATGTTAACGTCATCGACCCTTCGCCACTACTGCCGTCGGATCATAATGATGCATGGAATGTTCAGATATTCCGTTCTATTGATGGCGGAGCTGTTTTTGGCTTTCCAGAAAAACCTGAGAAAGCAGCAGCAATTGGCCTTGTTAGTGGTAAGGATAATGTCATCGACCGAAGCATTCAAGATGCTTATATCAATGCCATTCGGAGAGCAAAGAACTTCATCTACATTGAGAATCAATACTTCCTTGGAAGTTCTTATGGATGGAAATCAACTGATATCAAAGTTGAAGACATTAACGCTTTGCATCTTATTCCAAAGGAGCTGTCGCTGAAGATTGTTAGTAAAATCGAGGCAGGGGAGAGATTTACCGTCTACATTGTTATTCCGATGTGGCCTGAGGGCATACCAGAGAGTGGCTCTGTTCAGGCAATATTAGATTGGCAGAGAAGAACAATGGAGATGATGCATTCAGACATTGCTGAAGCGCTTAGAAAGAAGGGGCTAACGACAATTCCAAGGGAGTATTTGACATTTTTCTGCCTCGGGAATCGAGAGAAACAGAAGATTGATGAATATGTACCTCCGGAAAGACCGGATGCCAATTCTGATTATGAAAGAGCTCAGCAAGCCCGTCGCTTCATGATCTATGTTCATGCTAAGATGATGATAGGTGAGTATTGCTATATCATTCCCATGAGCATCACGATCTTGATTTCTCTTCCATGCCATTGTAGATTGTACTCTACAAATTTAGCTGAGTCCATAGTAAAATTACGAAGATCCTAACAATCTATGACATATTGTTGCTTCTTCAGTTGATGACGAGTACATAATTATTGGATCAGCAAACATCAACCAGAGGTCAATGGACGGTGGCAGAGACTCAGAGATCGCTATGGGAGCCTTCCAACCACATCATTTGGCAACCAAGCAACCCGCTAGAGGCCAGATTTATGGCTTCAGAATGGCACTGTGGCATGAACACCTTGGACATCTGGATCCATTATTTCAACATCCTGAAACTCAGCGATGTGTGCATTTTGTGAACGAAATTGCCGATGAAAATTGGGCTAGATATGCAAGTGAGACACTCGATCATGACCTGATGGGTCATCTGCTTCGGTATCCAATTGAAGTCACCAACAATGGAGCGGTTACAACCATGCCGGGGACTCTGTTTTTTCCTGACACTCAGGCTCGTGTCCTAGGCACAAAGTCGGATTACCTTCCCGCAATCCTCACAACTTAGCTTCCTATTAATTTCAAGTCCATTTAGTTCTAATATTATTCCAAGTCCATCATTATAGTTTTCTCTTTCCTGGATTTTCCTAGTAAATGTAAAGGTTTCGATATGCAGAATATTTATGTATTGTATCTCATGTGGCTCCACAAAATTAATGGTCAAAATTATCATTAACAAATTAAAATGATATTACATAGTCATTTATCATGTCTATAAGTACAAATGATAGGGATATATTCTTATCATATTTTCATATGAGTTTAATTTCATCCCTATTTTAATGTTTGAATGCTTGATTTGTATTTCTTTTGACTTTACATGCAAATTTGACCTTATGATATAAATACAAGTTGCAAGAGGCAGCATTTCGGTAGAATTAGAGCAAAATTGTAATTAGAAGAGATGCGGAATAAATTTAAGGATTTAGAGCATCATGTTATGAGGTCCACACCAAATTTTAAATTCATATGACAAGTCATTAAGAGTTCATAAAGAAAAGAATACGACAAGCTCAGTTGAACACCAGATTTAATGCATGTGATTTCGATGATGCATTAGGTACATTTTCATAGCTCAGATTATTCTAAAATTTTGCAGGGTCAAGAACATCATGCGAAGAATTTGTATACCAAATTTTATGGTTATTAGAGGTGTATAGAATGAGTTAGTCGAAAAGGCGAAGAGGGGCAGAAGTTGTCAATTTTTGGGACTTAAACGAAATTTGCAAAACAACGTCGTTTTAATGATTTTTAGGGGAAAACTTAACCAACTTGCTACCAAAACATTCCTAAAATCCTATCAGCCATCCAAAACATATTTGAGGAGCTTTAAAAAATTTAACAAGGATAGATTTTCGTCATTCTTAAAGGCTCCTACTTGGCAACTTCTTTTTTTCTTTATTTTCTTAGGTTTTAGGATCATTTTCATCTCTTTTCTTCTTATTTCATGTCCAGTCCTTAGATTTAATTTTTTAAGTGTTGAACTCTAATTTATTTGTGATGTTATAGATGTCTTTTTCTATTTTCATTTTATTTGATCATGTATTTCAATTGGGTTATGTTAAATGCTTGTTAAACCTTTGTTTTTGTTAGTTTAATGCTAAATTCTTATTTTCTAGCCTTGTTAATCTTTATTTCCTTTATGATTTTTTTCATTTTATTATTTTTAGATTAATTTCATATTGTTTTTTTTGTTAAATTTAGTACTTTAGCTAAATTTTAATTGGCTTTAAAGGTATTTGATGGATTTATGTACGATAATTATGAGAATTAGAATGAGTCTCGAATGAGAATTATGATTTATGCTAGGATTGAGCTGGAATTCGAACTTAATGCCATGAATTAGGTATTAATTTATAGGATTAGCTATCCTAGGTATAATTTTTAGTTCAGTTGCTAGGTCTTAGCTTTTGATTCGTAATTATCATTAGTGAAACCATAAATGACTATAGGTTAATTGATTTTGTAGGTAAACTTAACCAACTAGTCTAGGATTTCAATTTTCTAAATTGCATAATTTGAACTTGTGTGATTATGACTTAGATTAGTCGTTCCCCAGCTTTTATTGCTATCGCACAACTAAATCTAGAGAGTTTGTTCTAGATTGTTGTATGATTAAGGGTAAGTTTTCTATCGTATAATACTTATCTAGAACTGAAGGAGCTTAGGATTTAAGAGCTTGTTTGTTTCTATAGACTAGCATTTTAGGTATAACACAATTTACATATATTTGATGATCAATTTTAATTCATGAATTTGGAAAATATCTTATGCTAATATTTTTGTTCTTATTAGTTGTTTCTTGCCTCTTTGCTTTATTTTTATTAATTGCCATTTAGCTTAGTTTAATTCCTTTCCAACCAAGGGTTTCTTTTATTTTCTTTTTCTTTTTTGCAACATTAGGAATAGTGTAAGAACAATATCAGTTCTTTGTGGGATCAACCCTGATTTGTCATGCTACATAGTAGGAGAATTAGGTAAAATTTATTATTTGGTGGTCCGCGTCGGGGAATTAGCGCTTGTGTTTTAGTTATTTCGAGTGTTATTTTTGTTTTTGTTGATCTTGGTCACTTTGTCTACTATTTGTTTTAGTTTAGCTACTTTTTCAGATTTTACAAACTTTAAGCAGCGATCACTTATTATCAACATGCTTTTAAGTCTAATTCCTGTTTTCATTATCCTGATAATGCGTTTGAATTTTTTGCTCATTCTTGTTTGGAGCAATCATTGGAGAATCTCACATCTTTAGAGGTGTAAGTAACAACGGATAAAGAAAAAACTATGGTATGTGATATTTGCTCATTTTTAAATTATCCTACTTGTACATGTTCTATATTGTAGGACGAGAAGTAAATATTCGATTCTCTACCCATCTATTACCAAGATAAGCCATATTTCCACCACATGCATTTGCCTCCACCATCGCTACCACAAATTGATGGGATGTCCTTAGAGGTGATCACATAAAGCTTAGTGACGAGCACTCATCACTTTTAGCAAGAAATGAGGAGTTGCTTGAAGGAGATGGAATATCAAA
>JAOXYD010000136.1:27816231-27833292 GCA_028565735.1 Pinacopodium congolense | reverse complement strand
TCTTAAAGTGTTACAAATGGAAGCTTAAATGGTGGGCAAGTGGGCTGCATACCTTGGTGTTAAGTGGCATATTAAGCCAGTGACATCTTGGTGTTAAATGTCATCTTAAGCTAGTGACACCTTGGTGTTTAAGCTGGTGACACCTAACTAGTGATGAAGCAAGCTTCTACTGGAGTATTCCAACTCTTTTCATTCTTGTTTTCTCCCCACTAAAAACCTCTCATCTTCTCTCAATTTCTACTGGAGTTTGGATCATTAACACTAAGAAGTTTTGTATGTGCTGGTTTTTTGGAAGCTTGGTTTTGCTAGATTCTTAGAGTTGGATTTGAATTTTAGTAAGGTAAAGGAATATTAAACTTGGTATCATGTTATAACATGTATTTTTTTATGTGTTATACATATATATACAACTTTCATGAAGGAATCGAATTTGATTTCTGTCTTTAAGGGTTTTGAAAATTGGTTTGAAGTTGAGTTCTTGTTGTTGTCCACGATTGAGAATAGTCTGTAGTATTTTGGGTATAACTCTAAGAATAATGAACCAAATTGCATCAACGTTATTTAGTTAGAAACTTAAGACATAGAGGAACATTTGTTTAGAGAACATATTGACTAAAAACCTCAATTTCTATGTCAAAATAACCATAAAAAACTAACTAAAAAACATATCCTAAAAAAAAAAAGGCTGCTGATTGAAGACAGGATAAAATCTAGTTTCACTTTTTCGATTTATTTTACACATCTTTAGAGCATGAATTTGAAGAAACTCAAAGAATAAAAGTTGTAGATATAGGTCTTAGCTTGACCTCAATGAAAATGGCTTAATAAAAGAGAGACTAAAAGTCGAGTTATGCTTATTTCCCTCATATTGCCTGTGACAAACCCCTGTACAAGATGAAATTCTAATTTTAGTATTTCTATCTATTTTACATATATGTAGAGCATGAATTGAAAAAAACTCAAAACATGAAAATTGTAGATATAGGTCTGAGCTTGATTTAAGTCAAAACGAATTGATAAACTAGTGACTAAAACTTGAATTATGCTTATTTTCTTAGTACTACCTGTGACATACCCCTATGCAAGAACCTTATATTTCTTCTTGATTTTCTTTAGACTTTAGAACTCAAATTAGTCAAAATATAAAATTTTGAGAAATGGTTAGTAAGGTAAAAACAAATTGTGGTTTTGGGCAATTGATGAACTCTATAAGGTTCAGTTAATTTATTTGATATAATAAGATTTAAATGGATTTGTGAAGGTGTATTATGAATTTTATTTGATATTTGATAACTGCTTGGTATGTTCATGAATAAATGAATTCCAACGTCTTATATATTATAAATTGGAAATTTTTACGATGATATTATGTTAATTTCGGACCATCAAGTATCCGAGGAGTTTGATAATTGAGATCGTATTGGAAATACTTTCTATTTGTGTTAATATATAGACTTTGTGATGTCTCATTACCTCTATTAATGCCTTATTGCACATACTTGTACTTGTATGACATGTTAGGTTATTTGGAAATCAATGAAGATGTCAAGTTGAATGAAAATCGAATAAGGTTGTATGTATTGCAATATGTCCCTCACATGAGAATTCTGAAATGAACCTATTTTATTTTAATATTGTTAAGTCTTAGTCGTGGATACATAGGCATGCCTAGAAGGGTCTACGGCTGCTCCTGTGACACTTTGGTGTCTCCTATTACTGATACTTCGGTGTCTTCTATTACTGACACTTCGATGTCTCTTGTTATTGAGACATATGTCTCTCTTATTCTATGATACCGATCATGGTATCTCCTATATTAGTCTCATTACCCACTTCTATATAAAGAACTAACAGACTAATATACTTTGTATTCTGTTATATGCTCAACTTTGATATAAATAAATGTTGTTCTGAAACAGCTGAGCTCTATTCTGAAATAAGCAAATTTTGTTTTGTTACAAACAAGTTTTGGTTTGATCTTATCATATTCAATTAAGATATTAGTGAGTTTTTCTCTGAAGCAAATGTATAATCTCTTCTGATATGTTATATTTTGTTATGAGTATTTGAATTATTTTTAAATATGTGAATATTTGGATGACTGCTTGTAACAGTTGTTAGCTTATAATTGTTTAGTTTATTCCCTACTAAGGTTTATACTTAGCACAGTGATTTTGCCCCATGTAGGCTCAGATACGAAGGTTTGAAGATTGAGGCAATAACAACAGCAATGGCCAACGAAGAATGTGTTTTGTTTTGGGAATGTTTGTCTGAGTTCGATGTAATAATATGAGACATGATGTATTTTGTTAAAAGTTTTTGAACTTTATATATGTATTATTTTGTTTAAGGGTTTGTAATATAATAACTTTAATTCGGGATGGTGTTGTAGATGAAGCATATATTCGGATAAATTTAGTGTGCTGGTTAAACTCTGTCTGAAGTTAAATATGTATGGAAAAAAGGAATGTTTGGTTTTTTAAATTTTGGGAATGCATTGTATTATTCTGATATGTTTAAGTCCTGTCTTAGGTAACATTCACATATCCTTCAAGGGGTATGTTGGTGTTACAGTTCCAACTTAGAAAGGGGACAAATTTAGTGAAATGCAATGTCTAAAGAATGATTTATAGTGAAATATAATAGAGTATATTCCTTATGTGTCAGTAATTTGGAGCTTAATGTATGCACAAACATACACTCAGTTAAATATCAATTTTATTGTTAGAATGTTAGGCTATTATCAAAGTAATCTTAAAATAAACCATTGGAAAGTTGTAAAGAAAGTACTTAGGTATTTACAAAGTACTAAAGACTATATGTTCACATACAAAAAGTCAAAACATCTTAAAGTAATAGAATATTTGGATTCAGATTACACTGGTTGTGATGTCTTAAAGAAATCTATATTAGATTACATGTGCCTATTGATTAGCTGTGTAATTTTATTGAAGATGGGAAAGTAGTCTATCATTACTACTTCCACTATAGAAGCTAAGTTTATGACATGCTTTGAGGCTACGATTCATACATTGTGGTTGTGAAACTTTATATTAGGTCTTGGTATTATTAACAGTATAGGTAGACAGTTAAGAATTTATTGTGATAATTCTATAAATGTTTCTTTTCTATAAAGACAAGTATTTAAAGGGTATGAAATATATGGATTTGAAGTACTTGTCAATTAAAGAATAAATGTAAAAGTAGAAAGTATTAATTGATCATATCAGTACTGATATGACGATAGCAAATCTGTTAATTAAACGATTACTGCCTAAAACATTTATCGGCCATATTGAACAAATGGGTATTATCGATAAGTCCTTATTAGCATGATATTATGGTGTGTATATATACACATATGATTATCTTACTCATTTTGTTTTGTACACTTGTGAATTCAATTAAAACTATATTTTTGCTTATTTACTTATTATCCACATTATATTATATATAAGTGTTAATTCTATTAGATAATAGTAGAGTTTAGAATTACAAATTTTCTCAATTAAATTTGTTACGAGTTAAATTGATTATGTGATACATGAAAGGAATCATATCGTTAAATAACTTGTGATCGACATGATCTAGTCATATCAATACAATTAAGGATGACCTGATAGATTTAATTTCTAATGTCCACTTAAAGTTTGTTATTGAATCATCAAGTCGTAACATAGGCCAAGAAGGAGATTGTGATATTACTTAATAACCTAAGTGGTCCATGTGATTTATTGAATTGATTTTATTGAAATAAGCACAATATGATGGTTAATAAATCTAAGGAAATTGGAATCAAATTGGTCCAAAAGACTCTTCTCTCTCTTTTTAAAATTAAGAAAGGAACAATAGTTTTTATTTTTATTTTTTTGAAGACATAGCATAGTATTCTTAACCATTAGAGAATAACATATGGAAAAGAAGGCAAAGAGGGAACAAAATATATACAAATTCATAATTGAAACCAACATGGATCAAGGTACATTATTTGGATTTAATCAAACTGTGTTGATAAAGATCCTTGCATTGTGTTTCAATTTGAATTATATATTTATTTATACAGTAAATTTAGGAGGCCTTTTCTTTAAGAGTCTCCTAAAGTCCCTCTCTTATAAGGAAAGGACTTTTCTGTGAAGGCCTCCTTTAAGAGCCTCTTATAACCCTTCTATCATAACAAAGGAGGACTTTGACTATACGAATCTCCTAAAAAGAGCTCATTAATTTTATCCTTATTTACTTTCAATCTTTAAAATAAGAGATATTAGTGTTAAAAGAACTAGAAAATATTATCACACTTTATCTATTAAGTTGTTTTACTTGTGTTAATCAAGAACTTTGGTCATGATCAGTAAGGATACGTTACTGGAGCAATATAAGTAAAAGCTGAGAAGGGTCAAATAACAATTAATAAAACCATTTGGCATTGCTAGTTTAGTAACATGGTGAGATACGTCCAAATATGGAGGAGAGGACATAACTCTCAAAACCATTCTATTAATCTCCTGCATTCCGTGCTCTTTATATATTTATTCATAGAAATATATAAAATATTTTTCTAAGATTTTAATATTTAATTCTTTTAAAATAATTTTTAAAATAATATTGTTTTTACAAGTTCTTTTATTTTAAATTTTTATATGAGTACAACATGTTTTTTACTTATAATAATAATAATCTAAATAATAGAAAAATAAAAGATTATAAAAATTGATGTCAAATTAAAAAATACTAATAATTAAATTTCTTACTTTTTTTGTTTTCAATCATTTTATTTCTTTTGTAATGATAATCCAATTATTTGGATAATGCTCTTTGGAACTATTTATAAATGTGACTCTTGTTGTCTTTTGATACGAGCAAAACACAACTTAATAATTCTTAAACTGTGTTTCTATTTTTTAGTTTAAGATTCTTAAAATGAAAAACATACAAAAAAAAGAATTTTTATGATTTTTATTTTTGTTGGTTTACCTTTTTCATCCATATTATACACAGATTTTAAAACATTTGTTATAATATTTATCCAATAAGCTTCTTTATGAAATAAATTAATTAGAAAATATAATTAGAATTAATGGTAAATTGTTAGACAAATTTAATTTAATTAGATATCAAATCAGATAATAAATGTGATAAACAAGAAACTAAATCATAACTTAAACTTTTATATTACTTCTATACCTTGTTTAAAATCACATCTTTTGTTACATAATTACATAATTTTAAATTACAAAATAACATCAATTGTCAATTATGAAATAGGAATGAAGCAATATGTCTAAAAAAAAGGAGTCACCAGTATAAAATAGTGGCATACTAAAAATAAAGTCAAATGTGAAATGAAATAGATCTAGAATAATGCATATGTGATAATGGTCTAATAAACTAGCTAGAAATCAATGATATTTAATAGAAGAAATAAGGCAAGGAGTATAATATATGTCAAATAAAACCTTAATATGATAAAGTAAATCAATAATATGTTATAGAATATTATAACTTCATAATTTTTTTATGGTAACTAAACTTAAATTAATAATAATAGAAAGAAGTATGTATACCTCAAAAGTATATACACAAATAACGAGAACTCTCGATGACAACTTTTGAAAAACAAAAAACATTCCTAAAAATACCAGCCTTAAAAGTCGTCAAAATAATAAAGCTTCAAATTCACGTTAAACACTCCAAAACAGTTTAAGAATTAAATGAAGGGAACCATATAACTCCTTTATTAACTTAAAGACTCAATTCATTTCTTTTGAGCTTTCTGCCTTTTGTCATAGTAATAATATTACTAAATTGATCTACTCTTGTTAAATGGACAGTAGTCACTACTAGAGAGTTTAGCTCTACAGATCTTCCTTTACCTATAGTATTAGGGACTATTTTAATACTAGTTTCTATATTGTCTTCCATTTTGTTCCCATTGTGCTCTAATTATGCTCTCTTGCTTCTCTAAAGCATTTCCTTTAGTTCTTTTTTCCTTTTACTCAATTTTACAAACATCTATAGTGGAGTGAATTTCACAACAAACTTTCTTCTTTTAAGCCAGTATGGAATCAAATTCGGCTAGTTTGTTGAGTAACTTTTATAAGCCTTCCTCCTTTTCTTCACCTTGCTTTTGCATACATGATTTTTCTACAATAAAAATTTCCTTAAGAGGAAACTATAAACTTTACATATAGCGGAATCCACTTCGATGACAAAGCATTTAAACACTTTGAATACTCTATTTTTCCAACATATATCATTAGAGATTACAATAGCAATAAGTGAACATTCAGAACTTCTACTCCAAAGTTTATTAAATTTATATGATCTACTTGTCATCAATTTAACAAATAATACAGACATTATAGTCTTCAATGATATTGTAGCCACCATTCTGCTATATGGGAGTTGGTGTAAAAGTAAGGAAGACAAACTGATAAGTTCACAACAAGTGAAGGTCTTGACGGTGACGAGCGAAAAATCAACAGAACATGATCTAAATGGGACCCATAATCACTATTGATCAAAATTCAAGAGTAAGAAGAATCTTAAGTGCCATAATTGTGACAAGAAAGATCACTAAAAGAAGGATTGTTAAAATACACATAAGAAAGATTATGTTCCTCAAGTAAATGCTACAAGAACTGCAGATGTTGGAAATGTAATGGTCTATGAAGCAGTAATGACTATTGGAGGCAAGAAAAGATTTGCTATTGTATGGCTTCTTGATTCAGCAGCTATTTCTTATATAACCACTCAAAGAGAATGGTTCCATTAGTATGAATCTATCCCTGGAGGATTTGTGTTCAACTGCAATAATCAAGGTCCAAAGATCGTTGGAACCAGTATCATCATGTTAGAAATGTATGATGGCACAGTTCAAACTGTTAATAAAGTGCGACATTTGGAAGATCTAAAGAAGAATTTGTTGTCTATAAGAGAACTGGATGATCTCAGTTTTGGATTTAAAATTCAGAATAAGATAATGAAGGTGAATAAAGGAACATTTGTATTTATGAAAGTAGGGAAAATAACTCCAAATATGTACATAATGAAAGGAGAAACTTTGTAAAAAAAAAGAAGCATCAGTTGCTGTGACTAGTCTAGGTGACAAATCTGTGATGACATGGTATAAAAAACTTGGACATATGTTGAAACAAAAAATAAAGATACTCACAAAAAAGAATCTACTTTTAGGTCTCACAAAGGTATCACTACCCTTTTGTAAGCATTGCATTGTAAGCAAGCAATATCGATTGAAGTTTAACACATTAAATTTCAAAAGTAAGGAAATTCTAAAATTGATTCACTTTAATGTATGGTAAGCGCCGATTACGTCCTCAAAAGGATCCAATTTCTTTGTATTATTTATTGATAGTTATTCGAGGAGATGTGTGTTTCCTATTAAGAGGAAGGCAGATGTGTTTTCAGTCTTCAAATTTTACAAAGTGTGGATGGAACTCAAATCTAGAAAGAAGATCAAGTCTTTGCGGATAAATAATAAAGGAGAATATATCGGTAAAGAATTTGATGAATTCTACAAGTAAGAAGGAATCAAAAGGTAGATAACGACAACATACTCTCCTCAACAAAATTGAGTAAAATAGCAGACAAACAGAATTTTATTGGAGAGAACAAAAGCAATGATGAGAATTGCAGGCATATAAAAGGAATTCTGGGTAGAAGTAATCAATACCGCCTATTATGTGGGGAATCTAATTCCATTACTTGTAATTAAGTTGAAGACATCAATAGAGATGTGGACTAGTAAACTAGTGAACTATTCAAACATCCATACATTTGGAAGTCCTGCCTATATTATGTTCAATGCCTAAGAAACTACGAATTTGGATCCAAAATCTAAAAGATACATATTCTTAAGGCATACTAAAGGAGTCAAGGGGTATCACCTGTGGGATCCTACTGTCTATAAGATTATTATTAGCAGGAATGTTATTTTCATAAAATATAAGGATCAAGAGCAAGCAGAAGGTGTTGACACTTTATAAAAGAATCTAGAGACTACAACATTATAGGTGGAAAGGGAAGTTAACCAAAATGATAAGAATTAGTCGAATATGATGTTCTAGATACTTGGAGATCAAATCGTATAAGAAGGTCACAGAGCTAACACTTAGACTATATTATAGAGGGTAGTATTTCATACTATCTTTTAATAAAAGACAGAGAGCCATAAACTCTCCAAAAAGTAATGAATAGTTTAGATGCATCTCAATGGATAACAGTAATGTAGGAAGAAATATAAGTTATGTATAAGAATAAGACATGTGAGCTAGTATCAATATCACAAGGAAGAAAGCTCAATAGTAATAAATAGGTCTACAAGATCAAATGGAGTGTTGACGATCAAGTGAAGCGATATCGTATTAGATTAGTGGTGAAAGGATATGCTCAGAAAGAAGGAATTGACTTCAATAAAATATTATCTCCTATGGTTTAATTCACTACATTTCGAGTAGTCCTAATGATATGTGCTACTTTTAACTTGCATCTTAAGCAGTTAGATGTATAGACTGCTTTACTTTATGAAAATCTTGAAGAAGAGATTTATATGTTCCATCCATAAGGTTTTGAAAAAAAAAAAGGGGAAGAGAATTTGGTTTGTAAGTTAAACAAATCATTATATAGTCTAAAGCAGACTCTGAGTGTTGGTATAAGAGATTTTATTCCTTCATCATGAGCCTTAGATATAGCAGACTAAATACAAATCCTTGTGTGTATTGCAAGAGGTTTGATAAAGATGATTTTTTAATATTACTATTGTATGTAGATAACATATTGGTAGTAGGACTTAATAATGATCGCATCAAAGAATTGGAGGTACATTTAGCTAGAGAATTTGAAACGAAGGACTTGGGATCAACAAATAAGATTCTTGGGATGCAAATTTACTGAAACATAAATAATAGGAAGATTTAACTTTCTCAGAAGATTTATCTAAAGAAGATTTTGCAGTAATTCAACATGTAAGATTGTAAGTAAATTTTTACTCCACTTTCTGTTAATTTCAAGTTATTCTCAATTATATGTCATATCAATAAAGAACAGAGAATGGAGATATGTCGAGCACTAAATGCATCAGCATTGAGGAGCTTAATGTTCGCTATAATTTATACAAGACTAGATATTATATATGCAATGAGAGTTGTTACTGGATACATAATGAATTCTGATCGAAAGCATTGGAATTATATTAGGAGGATTCTCAAATATATCAAGGGATTCTCAAATGTTGTATTATGTTATGAAGGATTTGATTTTACTGTCAGAGGATATGTTGATGCTAAGTATGCAAGTGATCTTGACAAGAGCAAATCTACTACAGGATATGTGTTCACATTAGCCGAAGGAGATGTAAGCTGAGTTTCAAAACTGTTGTCAGTTATGGTTACGTCAACAACAAAAGAAGAATATGTAGCTATCACATAATCCAATAAAGAAGTAGTGTAGTTGAAGATGATGTTGGAAAATTTTGGATATAAATAAGAAAACATTACTTTGAATTGTGACGCCAAAGTACTTTGCATCTTATAAGGAATTCATCATTTCATTCAAAGACAAAACACATTCAAGTTTAGTACCAATTTGAAAGTGGAAGAAGGAATAGTGGACATGCAAAAAATTCATACCGTGGAAAACCTAACAGATTTTATGACAAAAGCAATCCCTGTTGATAAGTTTATATGGTGTAAATCCTCTTGTAATTGACAAAGTGAAGATGATGTTGGAAAAATATGGATATAAACAAGAGAACAATACTCTGAATTGTGACACCAGAGTGCTTTGCATGTTATAAGGAATCCAGCATTTCATTCAAAGATAAAACACATTCGAGTTCAGTACCACTTTGAAAGTGGAAGAAGGAATAGTGGACATGAAAAAAGTTCATACTGTGGACAACCTAGCAGATCTTATGATAAAAGCAATCACTGTTGATAAGTTTATATGGTGTAGATCTTCTTGTAAATCGACAAAGATGTAAGCAATATGAAACGGTAAGGTAGAACGAATGATGTGAAGATATGATGGATTCTCAACCAAAATTTAAAAAAATATATTGGCAAATTCAATTCAGTGCCTACCAATGACATGTAATAGTTTAATAAAAAAAGAGAGGCTCTCTTGTCTATAAATTGATAAGAGAGCATATGAGAAAAATAAGAAAAATCCCAAGTAAAAAAAGAGAAACGAGAGTGACAATGAAGCAGAGAAAAAATAGAGAGAAGAATAAAAAGAGAGAAAAATATTGTGTGTTTAAGTCCTAATTTTTCTCAACATTAAAGGAGTTAAGGTAGGCATAGATCATCTAGTTTATTGGGGTTGGTAGTCAGTCACTTACAAGAGTTTTATTCAGTAATGGCAGACACTTTAGATTTGATATTCAAGTTAGAATTATAGATCTCCCATAAGAGTAAAAGTTTATGTGGTTCCCAAGGGTCCCAAGTTCATTCCATAAAAACTTACCTTTTCCATCTCTTATTTCATGAATAAATAAATTGTAGAAAGACTTCCATAACATTAGAATCTTTCTCTAAGCCTAGGAGAAACCATAACTTGGTTTCATTATCTAAATATTTTTCTTTTCAAGACAACTATATGGACCTAATTCACTCACAAAGATTATAGATCCTTGAAAAGAATCTAAATCCTTTAAACTAAAAGTACTTTGTTCCACCTCTTCAAATCTTTAATACCTAAGCCTTCTTGCATACTATGCCATGTCTAGAAAAATTCTAAAGGCTTATTACATTGGGCTTTTTGGAATCATAAGAACTAAAAGAAGCCCTTAAAGCCCTAAAACCCTTTATGACCTCAATTATGTAGGATTTGGCTCCATCTATTCTTGCATGGAAGTAAGTTTTATATAATATATGTTTGAGGTTGTTGGTGTTATTCTCTTTTCATTATTATCTAGGATTTTTATTTGGAGAACTGGAGTTGAAATGATACCACTTAAGATAGAAGTTCAACAAACAAAAGATTAGTGTTTAATGGTGTAATAAGAGGTTAAGTTGGTTCTTCTAGAGCTTCAGCGTTAGTATGAGGTGGATAAGTGGCAATGATAACTTGATGTTATACCTTCTTTTAGGAAGCATGGTGATACACGTTAGAAAATGGAAAAGAGGAGAACTGGTAATACGGTAAAATAGGAAGAAAATAGAGGTAAGAACAAGTAATGTGGCGAGCAAGGTCAAAAAATAGGGGAGAGAAGAACTGGCAATGCTGTAAGTTTATAGGAGAAATGAAAGAGAGGAGACTACCATCAAAATAATTTGATTGAGTATTTGTGCTAATATATATCATGATCTTTATATGTTTAGTCATATGCGCATAAAAAAACTTTCTATATGCATTTCTGATCTTAACAGTTGGTTGTTTCAAGATAATTCGTAAATTATCTTTGTTATTCACATGTTCTTTTATCTCAAAATCTCATTTATATATAACTTGTTTTTACCTTTAATAATAATTTAGATAATAGAAAATTAAGAAATTATAGAATTGATATTAAATTAAAGGAAAATATTAATAATTAAAAATTTTACATTCTTTAAAGGACTACAATCATCTTTTTTTTCCCTTTATACGAACACTTAGATTTTCTGGCTAATCCACCATCTTGAATCCATTTATAAGCATATTTGGCATTATAAATATATGTCCTATTATCTTTTGATATGGGTAAAACATTAATTACTAGTTCTTGAATTGAATGTTATTTCTTTTAGCATGTTTTTCTTTTATTGGTTTATCTTCTTCATCCATATTATACAGTTTTTATGACATTTGCTATGCATATGTGTAATGAGTTTCTTCATGAAATAATTCACTAGAAAAATATGCTCGGAACTAATGTTAGATAGTTAGCCCAAATTGTTCTTGTTAAATGTGCATTGCTTCTTCACCCCACTCAAGATCACATCTTTTGTTCTCCAATCAAAGAATTCAAAATTTCAAATAAGTTAATGTTAACATGGAATTGAGACAAGTGAAGACAAAATAATAATAATTGTGAAGTATGAAACATGGATGAACCACTTTGACAAAAAATAGGATTCACCAATATAAAATAATAATATACTAAAATAAAGTCAAATGTGAAATGAAATATATAAAGAATAATGAGTATGTGATAATGGTCTCACATAGCTAGCTAGAGATCAATGATAGTTAATAGAAGAAATAAGGTATACATTACGATACAAGACAAATAAAATCTTAATATTACAAAGTAAATCATTAGTATGTTATAAAATATAATGATAAGTGTGTTTTAGACTATGATTCTAGGTTGTTTTTAGGTTTTTTAAGTGATGGATGTATGTTTTAAATTTAGTTAATAGGAACTTTTGCATTCTTTTCATTTTTAGGTGTTTGGTTGTTTCTTTGTGTTGCTTAGTGTTTGAGAGAAAAATATGAACTTATTTGAGAAATGTATTGGTCCAGATTGATGTTTGGATGTCCAGGTAACAAATGAAGCTCAAGGCAGTACTATATTTGATACAGCTGACTTTCAGAAGGAATTAGGTGCACTTATAGAGTTCCAAATATTATGAAATTTTATAGGGTGCTAAATAAACATGTTAGGAGTTTACATATCAAATTTCATGATATTTTAAGGTCTTTAAAAGAAGATATAAAGAAAATACAGAGCAAAGGTCAAAGTCATAAAAAGCTGATATGATGGGATGACGTGGCATAACGTATGCAAGAAGTGTTTTAGTTATTTTATACGAAATAAGAAATTTGGAAACCCTAGTAGTCATCATTCTGACCTTATGACACATCCAAGACAAAAATATAGGGTTTTGGAAGATAAAAATATGAAGAGACTCAAGAATAAGGAAGATAATCAAGATTCAACAAGTGTTGTCTAGATTTCTAACAAAGGGGCCATCATCATCATCATTAGTTTTCTCTTGTTTCTTGCTTTCCACTTGATGTTTAATCTGAATATCATTTATTTGAATATGATTATGGATTGATAAATCTATTTGAGGGATTGTTCTTGAATTGTTTGTGTAACTTTTACCATATTGATTTAATGCATAGTTGTTTGTGTTAATTGCTGAACTTATAATCACTTCGAATCAAGAGATTGTTTTGATTTATTTGAGTTAGGGTTTGCAAAGAGAGATGGTAGCTTAATGGACCTGCAATTAATTGATTAATAAGTGATTGAAGAGAGACCTTAAGTACTTGTTACTTGTCCTTAGGATTGCTTTAAATCAAATTACATTGTTTATGAGGAGTGTTATAAATCGAGAGGTTACAATTCAAATTTTAGGTATTTAAATTTAGATTAATTGGTTAGATATCAAAATAGGGTAATCAACTGTTGGATATCTAAGATCAAACACAATTAAATCAATAGGTTAAAAGGAAGATAAAAAAGTATAGAACAACCCCTAAGCCTCCACTATTGAGTATCTTCTTTGTTTTACTATCTTCTGAATTTACTTTAATTCAAGTTTTTTTAGTTTAGTTTAATTTTTAGTTTCTATACTTTTTGCTTACCTTAAACAAAGTAGAATTCAAATTGTTAGGTATTTAGAATCAATACTAATGGGATCGATATTAGTTATACTATAAGTTACGACTTATATACTTGTAGTGTAGTTAAAACTAGCAAACATAGAACAATTCCATAATGAGTCATTAGAAAATTTCATCGTAAGCATATCCAGATAAATTCTAAAGGTTTGCTATTTTGGTCATCTTTGATTTAAGAGAACTAAAAGAAGCACTTAAAGCCCTAAAACCCTTTCTAACCTCTCAATCCTGCAAGTTTTGGTTATATCTATGTCTATAAGGAGGCTCTTATATTAGGTTCCATATAATATAAGATTAAGTTTGTGGAAATTATTTTGGCTAAAAGGTTAAATTAAACCCTAATTTTTACATCTAAGTTTAGGTTAGTTCTTAACAATTTAAAGCATTCAACACCCTAATATCTTTAAAATGTTCAAATTAAACTATAATCTTTAAAAAAATGTTCAAATTAAATCTTAAGTGCTATGTAATAGCACACGTGATATTTTTTAATTTTTATTAAATTTTTGGGATACACAATGTTCTTTTCTTCTTCCCTCATCTCTCTCACTCTACTCTCTCCCTTTACAAATGTTTAATTTCTCCAACTAAAATTTCATATTTCAACTACTAAAAAGATGCTACTTTCCCATGCTTGAAATTTATAGGTCTAAGAGACAATTTTATAAATGACAACATCATCATAGTTGGAATTTTTTTGTTAACAATACCTAATATTTGTTATAATTGAAATTAAGAAGTACTTCAATGATAACAAGGTTACCTTTAAGATCCGAGATAAACGATACAGTTATTAAATTTCCATTTTATACGAAGTTGCAGTCTAAAGAATATAAATAAATAAACAAATATTGCAAATTAATTCATTCACATGTTATTTCTTCATATGACATAAACAACCTCTCCTGTGATAATGGAATGTTTTAAAGAGTTAGGATATATTCATAAATAAAGGTTTTAATTAATTCTAACTCATATTTACCTTTTGCCTAACCAACATTTTTTCTTTTTTGATCCATACTATTAATGAATTGAAAAATAGGCTTAACTTAGAGCTCTATCTTGCTCTTTGTATGAGTTACTCATTTTTTAAATTCAGTTGTATAAGATGCATATATCATCTTGTTTTTAACCTCCAAATAAATATTAATCTGGCTTTTTTTCTTATCATTTTCCTTATTAGATGAAAGTTGCATAATCAAGAAAAAATAAATAATGTAGTGCACTATATCCAGTAACGTACTTCCATTTGAAAGTTTCAAATCATAGGCTATATTCATTTAGCTAAAAAATAGATAAAAACTTTTAGGATGCCTTAGCCAGGTAATGAAGACATGAAGAAATAGAAGAAAAAATTTGTAAACTCAATTAGTGAAGGGATGTTACTTTCCATACTTAAAAATATGGCAATTAGTGAAATTAAACATTTATAAAGATAGAGAGTAAAGCGTGAGAGATGTGAGAAGGAGGAGGAGGAGAAGAAGAAGAAGATGATGATGATGAAAAGAGGTAAGATGGTCTACAAGTGCTACCAGGCATTATATGTTTTTTAAAAATTAAAAATAATTTTAAAAATACCACGTTTATTGCCAAATGATACTTAAAGTTATATTTTAATATTTTTAAGGTTCAATTGGGGTTTAATTTAAACATTTATAAGATATTAGGAATTTGTAAATATCTTAAAATATTAGGGTTAGACCTAAACTTAATATAATATTAGAGTTTAAATTAATCTTTAAGATAGAAGTACAACAAACAAAATATTAGTGTTTACCAATGAAGTAGAAGTTCGGGCTAGTTCTTCTAGAGCTTTAGGGTTAGCTTAAGGTGGTATAACAGTAGCGATAGCTTGACAGTTATTCCTTCTATTAGGTAACATGGTGGTATGGTTAGAAAAATGAAGGAAAGAAGAATTGATAACATGGTAAGATAGGGAGAAAAATGGAGGTGAGAACGAGAAATATGGTAAGCAATGTGGAAAAATGGGGAAGAGAAGAACTAATAATGTGGTAAGCTACGAGGAAAAAAGACGGAGAGGAGACAACCATCAAAATTATTTTATTGAGTTTTCTATTTTAATATATGGTATGATTGTAATATATGCATTCATATACACATACAAAAAAACGTTTTACATGCAATTAAGATCTCAGTAACTTGATGTTTCAAGACAATTTGAAAAATACTATGATCATCCACACATTTTTTTGTTTCAAAATCTCATTTTGTATAGCCTATTTTACCTTTAATAACAATTTAAATAATAGTAATAAAAAAGAGATTAGATAAAAAATTTTCAATTAAAGACAAAACTAATAATTAAAATTGCTTTTTTACATTTTTTTGTAATTTAATCATCTTTTCTAATTTGTTGTATTGAATTCATTTATAAGGGGGTTTGATATTATAAATTCATCTCCTACTTTCTTTTAATACATGCTAAACACAAGTTAACCTATTACATTATAAGAGAATTAGAAAATTGATGTTAAATTAAAAGGAAAAATACTGATAATTAGAATTTCTTACATTCCTTTTTTGGTCTGCAGTTATCTCTTTTTCTTTGATAAAGATAATTTAATTCTTTAGCTAACTCATTATCTCAAATCCATTTATAAGTGTACTTAGTATTATAAATGCATGTCCTCTAGCCATTTGATATGAGCAAAATACATTTTACTAATTCTTGAATTGAAAGTTCTTTCCTATTATATGCTTTCTTTGTTAATTCATCTTCTTCATCCGTATTATCTACAACTTCTATGGCTTGGTACAACATATGATCAAAATTTTATTTATGAAATAATTCAGAAAAATATAATTAGAATCAATGTTATATCATTAGCCAAAATTAGTTTAGTTAAATATCAAGATAGATGAGTAATGTGTTAAACAAGAAACTAAAATATAATTTAGATCTTAATATTGCTTCTTCACCTCATTTAAGATCACATCTTTTGTTATTTTATCAAGGAATTCCTAATTTCAAATAAAAACACTATTAACAAGGAATTGAGATAGTAAAAACAAAAATAACACCAGTTGTGAATTATGAAAAGGGGATGAACTAATATGAACCCAAAAAAGAAGTCACTACTAAGATTAATCACATACTAAAAATAAGGTCAAATTCAAAGTGAAATAAATAGAGGATAATGCATAAATGATAATGGTATAATAAGTTGTCTAGAGATCAATGATAATTAATAGAAGAAACAAGGCACACGGTATGATATATGATATAAAACATCTTTAGAATTGGCTATTAGGACATTTCATCATATTCATATTGAGAGAAAATCTAAATGTTTATTGATTTGGGCCTTTTTGGATTCAAGAGAACTATGAGAAACCCTTAAGGTCTTAAAACCCTTGCTAATCTTTTAATCATGTAAGTCTTATGGCACCCAAGAGGGGGGTGAATTGGGTATTAAAAACTTTTTGCAAACTCAAACTATCAACTTAAATCAATTGAAAAACTAAATGCAA
>JAOXYD010000136.1:27792107-27806794 GCA_028565735.1 Pinacopodium congolense | reverse complement strand
GCCGCTGACAGGTGAGGCGCGTGTAATGCACGCGCCTCACCTTCCTCATCCGAATGCCTGTTCTGGTTCAGTTTTTCTGCATTTTGTTTTATTTTTTTATTTTTTTAATGTCCATTTCTTGTTCATTTCTTTATGGTTTCAATAACAAACCCATACTTTTCCAAGTCTAAAACGATTGAAACACATCTAATCATCCATTTGGTTTTCAAAAATCCAAAAAAACCGATTGTTTTTGTTTCTCTCATAACAACCGGTTTCTTACTCTAAAATTGTTCTTTTCAGATTTCGTTTGTGAGATAAGGCTATATTAACACACACCAGTGTTCTACAGACCATGAAACTTTTCGGTTCTGTAAGTCCACAAGGTCACATTTAAGGAGATCACACCACTTCAACTCCGTGGCTGTTCTAATTTTGTATGAACACGGAGAAAACAAATATTCATAGCAAAACACAGATGTTGCTAAGGGCCATGGAAACGCAGAGGAACAGCATCAAACTAGAAACTGATTTATCGTTTGGTGACTGCATTCGTGATAATGGGAGGGAAAACAAAGTACCGAAATCACTTGCGAAAAACGCAAAATTAACATCTGGGCAGGCGACGGTAATGGCATGCATACAGATAATTAACCATGATTTGATACCAATTGAAAGCATTTATCCAGGATATTAAACATTAATAAAAACTTGAATCCATGATTTCTGATCTAGTTGGTATTTTTGTTTATTCCCTCTCTGCCTTGGCTTTGATCTGTTTCAGATGATTAGAAACCTGTAATGATCTTGTTCTGTTTCAAGTGTTAATTTCTGATTAACAACACTTTGCTTAATTAAAGGGAGAGGGAAAGGGTCATGGGCTCGCGAGCCCAATAAAGTTACAGCCCAATAATCATCATCTTGGGCTCATAGATAGTAGACTCGACTCTAAGTGGACATGGGTCACATTTAATCTAACATGCCCTTCTAAGGGTTTTTGAAGA
This sequence comes from Pinacopodium congolense, assembly GCA_028565735.1. Classification (NCBI taxonomy): domain Eukaryota; kingdom Viridiplantae; phylum Streptophyta; class Magnoliopsida; order Malpighiales; family Erythroxylaceae; genus Pinacopodium; species Pinacopodium congolense. The sequence continues at coordinate 27,805,811 of JAOXYD010000136.1, read as the reverse complement.
CTTGAAATGAATTTTTATTAAAATATAAAACCACCCTTCATTATGTAACTTTATATGGAAGAAGTGCAACTGCCACTATTCTTCCTTCATTCAATATATTGTATGCTGGTACAATATTCTTCTATAACAACACCTAACAGTATAAATAATATAGAAGATTGTAAGATAAAAGAAGCAAACTTTGAACTATAAATTAGTAAACAATGCAGTTGTTATTTTTTTATTAAGCTTTATCTATTTTTATAATAGATAAATATGAACCAAGTCATTACTACTAAAACAAATTTATTCTACAATATTTTATTTTTATAATAGAAATTTTAGAATTTGTGAATTGAAAAGGAAAATTTTAAAGTGGATATATTTAAAACAACATAGTTTTGCAATATTCGGGTACAAATTTGAAATGTTATAGTTTTAATATGCGTTTGCATATTGTTTACAAGTATTTGTTTTTTTCTACATCAAATCTCTATTAATGAAGAGTTACATAAGAACTAAATTGGTTTAGAGAGAAAAATTTTAAAACTGAAATAAAAAGTTTTTAAATTTAAAATTTAATTGAAAAAATATTAAAAGATAGAAGACTGAAAATATAGTTGTCCTTGTTGAACCAATGGGTGGTTCCACTTTTAATTTTATGATGACAAAATGTCTTTATTTAGTATTTGTGGAGTTTGATGTGTTTAAGATAGATTTGGAGGAAACATATCATGATGATGTATGCATGATGACTTTGGAGTTAAAGAATATGGCTTAAAGTGTTTAAACAAGTTGAAAAAAAGATAGATGACGATCAAGATAGAAAGAGGAGAGTTAACGTTATACTTGAAAGTGAAGATAGAAGAAGATCAAGTTCAAGATAGTAGTTTTGATAGATTGTTTGAGTGAGTTTTATGTAAATTTTCACATGGTATATAAGGTCTTACATCTTGCATAACACATTCATGTTTAGTAGTTTGCATATTGAATACATAATCAATAGGTACTATGTATAATTATTAAGTGTGAAAATCTCTTGATATATGGATGAATGCATAAATGGTATTGTATGAGATGTGAATGTGTATGAATTGAAAAATTGGTTAAGTTATGAGTAAAAGAAAATATGTGAATTAGGCATGATTTGTGTAGTAAATCTTATATTTTGAATTATGTCAATAAGTTAAAAAATGTGTGCTTGTATGTGATAAGATGAAAATAAAAACTTTAGGGTAAAGGAGATTTAGTAAATTGAATGAATATGATTGTGTTCATTTATGTCATTAAGTTGAATTATGTAAAATGGAGTTGAAATGTGTTTGTTGATGCTTGGAATATGCTATGTTGTGTATGAGTGAGTTGGGAATTGACTTGAAATGAAGTTATAGTTATTTTGGTTAGAAAACTAGTCTAAAGCAAGGGACTAGTTGACCAGGTAAAAGACTAGTCGACCAATGTTAAAATTCACGTAACAACAACTAGAAACTAACTATAAGAAAGTTTTAACAAATTTTAATGCAAATAGATATTAGGCAACAGTCATAAATGACTAGTAGGCCTATTTTGAGATACAAATAAATGTTTGTGAATTTTTATCATCCAAAAGTAAAAGAAAAACAATCATACAAAGAGATTAAGCATTATTTATGAGTTTTTAGTTAAGTGTTGTTTGAGTTTTATATGAGTGTCATGAAGTTAATTATTTCATTCATTCTTAAGTGTGCATGAGCTCTCTAAACACCTTGATGAGTCAAAGCGTAACATTTTGAAAGGTGTTTTGTGATAAGAGTAAATAAGAAAAGTATATAGTGTGAGAAATAATTTTTGTAAAGATATTATCTTTGAATCATTTAAAAGAAGGGTTTGTGAGGATATTATTTAGCTTAAAAAAAAAGAGAAAGTTTATCCCTAAGACTTGAAAAAGATTTGTAAATTAATATTGTATTTTTATTGTTATAGTGAAAATCTTAACAAAGTTTATTGAGGACTAGATGTAAGATAAGTTGTTTGAAATGCTTATATTATTTGGATTATTATTTAGCTTTCTCTTGATTATTCGTTTAATTCTGTGAATTAGGAATTGAATTTTAGATTCTATATATTAGAGAATTTATGAATTTAGATTTGATGAATTTAAAGAGAAAATTTTAAAACTTGTAATTCACCCCTTCTCTTAAGTTCTATAGGGATTAACAATAAGTATAAGAGATTAAATTTTACATAAAATTAATTCTAACAAAGTAGTGAGTAAAGATTATAGCTCTTTTAAGTAAAGACATAGATATACCCCTTTTGTTTAAGGGACATAAATGTTGGGTTTGGAAAAAGATAATAAAAACATTTATAATGGGCAAACATGTAGAATTATGGATGATAGTTTCACGAAAGACTTTTATGCCTTATAAACTTATAGGAAATCATAATGCCTAGGAGTGAAGATGAGTGGGATAATGAAGATATGGAATTAATGTCTTTAAATAGCAAAGCTTGGAATATTTTACATTATGATCTAGATTGGAATGTGTTTGATAAAGTTTCAAAATTTACTACGGCTAATGAGATGTGGTGTAAATTAAAATCTATTTATGAAAGTACAAAATACATCCGAGACATGAAGGATGAGTCATTTAAAGATGAAGGCTTTTATACATGTTATATAAGACATGAAGAGGAACACTCTTATTTATATTCTTGCACCAATGATAAAGAACGCTCTTGTTCGAATTCTAGTCATAATGAAGTTGTTTTTTATTACTTTTATGATGAATTAGATAGGATTTTGGACCATGTGCTTAAGAAAAGATGGAAATTGTCTAATAGGCATAAAGAAACATTGAAATCACTAGATGCATATAGGATAGAAAATGAGAAGTTGAAAAATGAGATGTAAGAAATAATAGAATCAAGGAATACATGCTTGCAAGAAATTGATAAAGGGAAAAATGGGATGAATACCTTGTTAGAATCTAAAGATGTGTGAGTTGTCAAGAATGATGACAAGCAAAAATTGATTAACGAAAATACATCACTAAGAAAGGAGATAGAATCCACTAAGAGTATATTATCTAGTTTCACCAAGGGAAATGAGAAATTTGAATATATGCTAGGAGCTCAAAAATTTGAAAATGATAGGTATGGACTATGATATTTTAGTGATAGTGCTCCATCAAGAATTGTAATTAATTTATCAAACTTAAAAAATTTGTAAATGATAGGTATGGGCTAGGATATTTTAGTGATAGTGTTCCATTAAGAGCTGTAATTAAATTTATCAAAGGAAAGAGCTTAGACGATAAAGAAGGACCTAGACCATCCTTAGGCAATGTTTCTTCATCATCTAGGCCATTATTATCTAGTTCTTAATCTAGGAGCTCGAAAAGGAGTTGTCTTGTATGGCAATAAAAATAGATACAATTTCTTTACAAATGCACTAAAATCACATGATGTATATAAGTGTCTTATTAGGCAACTTAGGCCTACTTTTTGATATGCTACTTCAAAAAATATGTATCATGCTCATTTTAGGCCATTGAACATATCTCATTTATATTCTAGGCAAAAGTTTCATCAAGAAAGATTGTTTAGACCTAGAAATGCATTTTACCATTATGATACATCTAGGAGTTTTAATGATTTAAGACCTAGGCATGTTCATAGAAACATATATAGATCACATGCACCGTTGTTTTGCTAATATAGTAGATGTTTTGGCTATATTGATCGTTTTTGTTATGATAAACATGAAAATACTTTGCCAAATGCTCATGATAGGTATATTACTAACACTTAAAGACCTAAGATGATATGGGTATTAAAGATACACTGTTTTTTTGTTGTTGTAGATTTCAAAGGTATTTCCAAAAGTAAAAGAGGAAGGAAATCACCAATACACATTGTTGAACTAAGGAAGCAAAGAAATCAAATAAAGATTGGTGATAAACGAAGAGAGGTACACCTTGATCTTGTTTATAATTTATTAAACTTGTGTGAATATTTGTGTTTTGGATTTTAAAAATGCCTAAATGATATTTGATTATTTTAATGCTTAAATGTCATGCTTAGGTGGCATAATAACAATTTTCGTATATCATTATTATTCGTAATTGATGATTGACATTTTTTTTATTTTTGCACTAAAAATCATGTTTATGACTTGCATGAATCTAATTTTTGAGTTTCTTGATGTTTGGAACAATTTAAGTAATCTTGATTTTATTTAAGTTTGTCCCTCTCATGTTTTTTGATTAAATTTTTTAAGATTTGCATATTTATTTAAATAAAAATATTGCATTTATTAAGTGAGAGCTTTAATGTCTTTGATATTATAAAATGGGAGGCTTTTTCAAAAGTTTAATAAAGGTTTTCAGATATTTGAAGTATGATGAATCACCTCCATACTTGGGTTTTATGAAAAAGGTTGATAATCCATTGAAAATTTTCATAGTGGAGAATTATGTTGTTGTATGCACATACTTAGGTAGAGCATGATGTTTGAATTTTGAAGTTGTTCATCAATTTGTTTGAATTTTCATTAAGAAATTAAATTTAGACAAATTCTTGCATTGTATTTTTCACAAGTTAGAGAGTAATGAATGTTTTTTAAAATTCTTTATGAAATAGGAAATTTCAAATTATGTTGTAAATTATGCCTTTTGATGTGTATTTTGTATTTATGATCTTTTCCACATGCCTACTTCTTAATAGTGAGTTTTTAGATTTTGGAAATGACAATACATAAATTTAGAAGAGTTGTATTGAATTTTTGTTTAATATTGGATGATGTTTTTAATGTGTTGTTATGACTCCTCTCATGCATTTCATGTCTTACTATATGAAGTGTGAATTTTTTAAAATAATAATGCATGATTTTACGAGGAGTAATAGGTTTGAAAATTTTTGTTAAATGTTTAAGTTGATTAAATTTTGATATTTGCAATTTTTGGAATTTGTTGAAACTGTTGCACAATTTTGTTTAACTTAGAGAGAGCTAGTCAAAATCTAAAGATTTGATTCCTTTGAGATATGTTGAAATTTTTAAACAACTTTTAGAGTTGTATTGGTTTTAGACATTATGAGGAGGTTTCCTTCCTTGTTTCGAAGATGTTATGTTGAATTTCTTTGAAATAATTTTAAGTTTGTTATATGGTTGAATTATTATGGGGAGTATCCCTTTTCAAGTTTGGTACTTGTTAATTATGCTATTTAATGATATAAGATCAATTTGAATGTGATCAACAACAGGTATTTTCTTGGACTTGTTTTGTTCTAATTGGTATTAAAGAAGTTCTTTTTCAACAATTAGTATAGATATCTTAGTATTCTTGAAAGTTAAATTTTTATTGTAAACAGCTTGAACAATTGGTATTAAGTCTCGTTTTAATAATTGGTATAGACAAGTCTCACTTCAACAACTTTAGTATCAAGTATATGTTATTTTAGAGTATTAATCACTTTTTGACAATAATTGATATCATTTTTAATGACAATGTGGTTTTGAAATGAGATTTTGGTAGATGATGTCTCTTTTTAAGTTTTGATGACTTGGTTTTATCATATTAAGTTTTATTAAGGGAAAGCATATGACATAAATTTTTTAAAATTATTTTTAAAAATTCCTAAAGAATTTTAGGAAAAAAAAGGGTTTGGTAAAGGATGAAACGTTATGTGATTCCTTTTTATATGTAAGCCTTGCGTATTAGTCTTACATTATTTTTGTATATGTAAACTTTTTGGTGATTGCAAAAAATAAGAGAATGTGAGATGTGTGATATTAGAAAAAGGATAGGAATTTTTTTTTAATTATTTACATATGGTTTATGTTTTGTATGTGTATTTTGTTTGTATACTTCTAATATCACATGGTTTTATCATTATCAAAAAGGGAGATTGTTGAACTAATAGATGGTTCCACCTTTTTTTATGATGAAAACATGTCTTTACTTAGTATTTGTAGAGTTTAATGTGTTTAAGATAGGTTTGGAGAAAATGTATCTTGAAGATGTATGTATTTTAAACCTTAAAGTTGAAGAATATAGTTTAAAGTATTTAGATAAGTTAAAACAAGATAGATGAAGATCAAGATGGAAATAGTACAATTGAAGTTGAACTTGAAGATGAAGATAGAAGAAGATCAAGTTTAAGATAATATTTTTTATAGGTGGTTTGAGTGAGTTTACGTACGTCTTCACTTAGTCTTACTATATTGTCTAAAGGCTCATATCAAGCATAATGTATTTATATTTAGTATTTTACATATAAGATGTATAATTATGAAATATGCATGTGATTTTTTGTGTGTGAAAATCCTCTTAATATATGGATGAATATAGTAGTGTATGAGATGTGAGTGTGTATAAATTAATGAATTAGTTAAGTTGTAAGTAAAGGAATGTATATAAATTAGGCATGATTTGTATGGTAAGTCTTGTATGTTAAATTGTGTGAATTGGTTAAGGAAATGTGAAATTTGAAAAACTGGTAATGTGATTTTATATGATAAGATGAAAATGAAAATGTTAGAATAAAGGAAATTTAGTAAATCAGATGAATTTGATTGTCTTAATTTGTGTAATTGAGTTGAATTGTGTAAAATAGAGTTTAAATGTATTTGATGATGTTTGGAATTTGTTATGTTGTATATGAATGACTTAGGAATTTATTTGGAATAAGTTTGATGTATTTTTGGTCAGAAAGCCAGTCTAAAGCAAGGGACTACTCGACTAGTAGCAATGGCTAGAAACCAATAATAAGAAAGTTTGAATGAATTTTAATGCAAAGAGACGTTGGGAAATAGTTCTAAATGATCATAAACGTCTAGTAGGTCAATTTTAGGTTATAAATTGGTGTTTTATAGATGGTTTATCGTTAAAAAATATAAGAAAATGATCATGCAAGAAATTTAGCATTGTTTATGAGTTTTGGTTATGTGTTATTTGAGTTTTGTGTGGGTGTTGTGAAGTTGTTTATTATAGTTATTCTTAAGTGTGTGTGAGCTCTTTAAATACCTTGGTGGTCAATGAACGACATTTTGAAGATGATTTTTTATAATAATGAATTAGAAAAGTGTACAATATGAGAAGTATTTTTTCTGAGGGATTTTCTTTAAGTCATTAAAAAGGAGAGTTTGTGATATTATTCTTTAGTCTTAGAAAAAAAAAGAGAAAAATGTTATCATTGAACATTGGAAAAAGAATGTAGAGATTATCTTTGAACTTTAAAAAGGGATTTGTAAAGTAACATTGTTTTTTTTTTATAATTATTATATTAAAGATCTTAACAAGGCTTATTAAGGACTGAATCTAGGAAAAAGTGGATATCACCGAACTAAGATAAATCAGGTGTTGTTTTCTCTTTCCTTCTACTTTATTTATCTACAAATTATTTTGATTATTTATATTGTTTGAATTATTATTTAGCTTTCACTTGAGTATTCGTTTAATTTGGTGCATTAGGAAATAAATTTTAGCTTCCATATATTAGACAATTTGTGAACTTAAATTTGATTAATTTAAAAAGAAAATTGTAAAGTACTTAATTTATACCACCTAAGCCTCTCCTTGAATTTTTTAGTTATGCAAAAAAAATTTTAAAAAAAAGAATCAAATTCATTTCAACCTCGTTGTAATTCTTAATTATTTTGTGGCACCGAACGTGGCTGAACCATTCACGATAGGGGGAGCGAATGCACAAGAAAGAATTTCTTAAGTATCACAAGAACTAATAATCCTTATTACTTAATGATAACGGATTCTTTGAAATCATTAAGTATTATGTCGGATTTGATAATTTTTAATATTTAGGGAACAAAATAAAAATGAATTAAACTAGAGAAGACTAATGTATTTAAGTCTTATATTTATATGTTGACATTTGTACGAATGAATTTTACAAATTATTTAACCTGTAATAAGTTCTTAAATGAGAAAGTAAGTAAATTTTACATGAAATTATTAAACAAAATTAAATAAAATATAGCAAACAATTATTCTAAGCAATCAAAGGCATTAATATGTGAAATTACAAATTCACTTACAACCAAAGACTTAAGAAAATTAATCTTATGGATGATATTCTGATCAGTAGAACATCAATTAACAAAAAAATTTAGTAAATCTTCAAATGATAACATCCTAGAAAGTCAGATAACTTAGATTTATTTGCGTATGTTATAGATTATAATCAAATTGACACATTAACAATCGGTTTGACTATATGATGATCTAAACATTAGTATTAATCATTTACATCAATTTCAACAACTCTACTACTTAATTAAGTTATAGTCATTATTAGTTTTGTGGTTTGCAAAGCCTAACCTTTCTAGATGGAATTAGAATAGTTACTCAGAGTTTATGTTTTGCACGCTAGAGATTCGACTCTCTAATTGTTCATGTCCAATTGTTTTTTGAATATAGAATTCTAACATTCAATTTGTAACATCACTGCTTAAAATTAGGTCATAAGTACAAAGCTTGTTGTATAAATAAGGAGTGGTAGATTAGTTTGCTATTTTCTTTTGACTTTGATGTTAACTTAACATCTTGTTACTTACATAACCTGAAAATGCCTATTTGGAATGTCGTTACTATTTCTAATACACTATATTTACATTAGTTTGGTTTAGTTAGTTTAGAAAACTTTTACAGTTTAATTGGTAAAATATAAAAACTTTCTGGTGATTTCTAAAGAATCAGTAGATGATATATAGGATTTATTATATGTTGTTTATCCTTATGCTATATTCTATAAAATCTTAAATTTATTAGATGATAAAATAAATTTTGTTGAAAACAGAATGTGTTCCTTTACCACATAATAATATTTGACCACAAAACATGGGAAAAAAAATACAGAAGCGAACATTATGCTTCAAGACTACACAAAGAAGGTAATATTTTACATTTATTTAGTATATATTCCTCAAATTAAAGTCATAAAGAAGCAAAAGATCTAATAACCCAACCCTAATGCAAAACTTGTCCTTGTAATTCCGCTTTGCTAACAAAAGTACCATGAAACCCATACGGCACTCGAGCAGGCAACCTAATTGAACATACTTGTTTCATGTTGGATGCATCTACTACTACCAACTCTGATTTTTCTTCTGTCTCATCTCTCACCAAACTCAGTAAATACCCTTCACTTTCCTTGCAATCTGCAGCCACAGGAACGTAACACGGCTCTCCTCCAAATCTTCCCCCACCAAACCAAAATTCCATTACTTCCTTTGCCTCCAAATCAACTTTTGCTATTCCACTACACTTGGGCCAAGGTTCCGCTATTGCTAAGTAGACGAATCTCGTTTTCTGACCTAAGAGTTTCGGGTTCACTTGCCCCGCCTCCAAATTTATACCCGGTATTATCACCCTTCTGCTCGACTCCCCTGTGTTCAGGTTCAATCGGATTTCTGATAATTCAGTTCGAAGTGGATCACCTGAAACATTAAATACGGAATCGGGTGGACTCATGCATGAACCTATCAAACGAATAATCTTCTCACCGCACTCGGTAATTTCTTCCCATGCATTATAGAAATGGAAGCAGAAAGTATTGGGTACATCAATCCACTGGATGTTCGATTGATCGACGTCGTTCCTGGACAAAATCCCGATTCGAGAAGACTTGTTTGGGTCGAATATTACAGGAGAACCGCCGTGAATCATCTCCGACAATTTGAATATGACCTGGTGATCTGGGATTATTACGAAGTTCCGGGTAACCGCAAAGTCGTGGATCATTGTCGGGTGGCTTAGCGTAATGTACATCTCGCGCGACTTAATTCCGAACTTGTCGATCCTAAAGTATTTCAAGTACGGCTTTGTAACAACGTTGTAACTAAGTGCGTGCAACTCACCTGTGATGGGATCCACTTTAGGATGTGCAATCATTTGACTGTCAAGTTGGCCATCGAAGGTGAACCGTCCGATCGTTTCTAGTTCACCATCTGGCTTGATCTTCACATGATAAGGCAGATCATCCTCTGACATGGCTAATAATCGACCGTTGAAAAAAACAAGCCCCGCATTAGCCACACCCACGCCTCGTGAACCGTCAACCACACCCACACGAGTTCGAGCCAGGAATAGAGCGAGCCGAGCCAGACCCAAGCGCCCATGCAACTCGCCAATCGGCTTGGGAAATATGGGTCTACCCAATGCAGCTTCTTGCTCCAGCCTACTTGTACGTGTGTACTTACAAGCATAGCTAGCTTGATTCTGAAGTCCCAAGGAAACTGCATGAATCATGCCGTCACCGTCAAACAAATGGTGTCCACCCCTGGGAAGATGCTGAGGATTCGGCCCGTTACGGACGTAAAAGCCTTGCAAGCAATCTGGAATCTCGCCCTCAACCTCTAATCCATGATGAACAGGAAGCTCCTCAACCGGCGCAAAATTACCCGATATTTGGAATTTCGGGTCAATGGTCATAGGCAACGCCTGCTTTCTCTCCAATGGGGCAATTAGAAAGGACTCGATCATGTCCAAAGCTCCGGCAGCCACCTTCTGCAGTGGGTTCAAGTGAGTTTTCGGTCTTCCTTCCAGTAGAGAATCAGATGCAACCGATGCCGGTGGTGTCTCATGAGACGGCGACAGTGGTTTGGAACTAGGATTATGTACGGTTTTAGCGGGGTTAACGAGGATTTTACATGTAATAGGGGTGCGTCTGTGTACACCTGTGTTTGAAGAGCGGTGGTTTAAGGTTAATAGGGTGGAAGTAGGTAAGGGATGAAGAGATAATTGCATTGTTCAGAAATAGGAAAACGGACGGAGTGTGGAGAGAATTAAGAATACGTGGTTCGCCCACATCAACGGCTTTATAGGAGTTCATAATAACACTTAACGGTGCCATGGGAGGGTTCAAGACACGTGGAGATGTCGTGGAAGAAGAGAATCGGCTGCACCGTAAAATTGTATAGGATGCTTGTCTTTTGTTATAGATTGAGATTGATGCAATTAAGTGAATTACTCCTTGCAAGCTAAATTGTTGAGTTGAGATTTTTAACTTTGTGATGAATTATATAAGATTTCAAATTGGTAGAAGGATATTAGCAAATCATATATAAAGCAATTAAGATTGTAGTAGCTTCTTCTCTTCTTTTTTTTAACTAATTGAAAAAGATTTTGATTAACAAATTAATATTTAAAAATTGGAAAATAGGGAAAAATAGACAATTTTTTTGAAATGCTTGAACTTGGTTAATCATTGTTAGATTTTAACATAATCATAAAGATTATGTCATTTAGATAAATATACATAATCTTGAAGATAATTACTTATGGATTGTCTTTTCAATTCATAAGTTATATTTTTTTACCAAGTAAATAGTATGTAAAGCAAGTGGGAGATGTTTGATATTACTGTTGGTTTTAATTTTTGTAATTTTTATTAATTTTTAAATATTTTTTAAAATTTTTATACTGTACTAATATAATTTTTATTTCTGTATTTTTTTTCGATTTTTGTACTTAAAAAAATAAGAAATCAAAACTAACTAAAAAAGTTTACCACTTTCTACTTTTGTTTGAAATTTATTTTTCAGTTAATATACAAAAACTTTTTGATGGCTAAGATGCAAAAAAGAGCAAGTGCACTTACGTATGACAAGTGCCAACACTATTGCCTCTCTGCTTAATATGACAACAGTTTCATTCTCACAAAAATTCACATCGGTAAACTCCAAATTGAAAATGTGTCTTTATCTGCTTGCTATAATGAAATAAATCATCAATCCATTTATAAAATTAAAAATTTTTGTTCACCAATGGTCCATGATATTGATATTTTTGTTGTAAACTGAAATTTCATTCACTGATTTAGCATTATCTCTTAATAATTTTCATCTAATCTTTCAATAATACAAATGGAACAATGATGGTTAATTATGTTTGGTTCATAGTAATAACTATTTTATTATCCATCTATTTTTAATAATTATGAATTTTTTGTTAAGTTAGCAAAAAGTTTATGAAATAATTAATGATAGCGTTAAGTATTCCTTATATTTTAGAAATGGGTAAAGATTATCCCCAGTAGTCTTTAATTATTCTAAGAATAATTTAATTCGTTATTTACTTTTTTCTTCTTAACGTGTCTTCTTCGCATCTCTCAGCAGAAACTTTATTATTATTATTATGATTGTTATTAATTTTCTTCTTATTATTATTATTCATTTTCTATTGTTATTATTAATCTTATATTAATATTATATTATTTAATAATAATAATATTATTATTATTAAAATTAGAAAGAAGAAGAATAATAATAAGATGAAGAAAATTAATATCAATCATAATAATAACAATAAGGATAATGATAAAGATATTTTGATCTTTTATTTGTTATTCTTTTATCATTCTAAATTTATATTTTTAAACCAAAAATTAATATAAAAATTCTTTTGTAGTAAACTAAACAAAGTAATACTTATTTTATTCTATTCCCCATCTTTTCTATTTCTAAAAATAACTATTTTATTCCTTATCTATTCCAATCTTTAAACTAAACATTAAGTGTTATATTATTATTTTGTTTCATTTTTATATTAAAATAATATTTATTTATATTTCAAATATTTTAAAAGTTAAATAATTACAACAATTGATGATTGAAAGTTACCAAACCTTTTAAAATCTATTTTTAATATCTTTGGTTTATTTATATTTATAAGAGTTTTGTCTAAAAGTAAAAAGGTTTACCGTTTAAAATACATGGGGCTCAATTGCCTTTTTATTAAAAGAGAAAAGGTTATTCATTCACAAATTATGATTTTAAATCTTTATCATTTTAAAGAAAAATTTTTCTATTTTCGATCTCTTACATAAAAAGCAGCTTAATGTTACTCCTTAATTGATTTTCAATAAAATCTAGGATAAACTGTTTCTAGGAAAATGGACAGTTTTGGATTGTCTTTGATAAATTTTACAAACATATTTCAATATGCATTTATATTAAAATTTAATATTAATTTCTCCAAAAAAAAATAAGGTTATATACTGATACTTTAGGATAAAAGAGATAAAGCAAGAACAATTTTTTAAAATTATGGGTTAATATAAGACATCAAATATTTTAGAGATATTTTTAACTTAAACATCTAATTCATCCTTTTTCAACTATCTTAAGGACCAACATGAAAAATTATTATTCTATATTATTAATTTTTTTCGTACTTTCTTCCCCTGAGATTATTGGCAACTATATGAACAATAATGAAAAAACTACACGTATTGTCACAATAAGTTGATGAAACAAATAATTCTTGACTTGTAACATCATTAAAACTTTAAAATAAAATTATGTAAATATACAATAACTTTATACTATATATGTGAAATGGAAGAACTTTAAATTGTAACAATAACCACAGGTACATTTTGAGGGCTCCTCTAATAACTATGAAAAAGGAACAAATGAAAAAAATTTGTGTATTTTTCTTTATTTTGCACAAGGTTATTGTAGATTGTATAAGGATTTATAATAATTCAAATGGAATAACTATAATTCACCATTACGTTATTGCGATTTCTATTTAACTTCTTTTCAAATATATAAATTAATATTTGATACTTAACACCCGTTTGGTTGAGTTTTTGAAAGGCTAATAAGTATTTTTTTCTAACGTAAAAGCCTTTTTTTTTAAGTAGTTGTTTGAACTCCTTAGATGTGAAGAAAAATATTGATAATTTTGATATAGGCTTATCAAAAGATTTGGAGAAGCTTTC
>JAOXYD010000136.1:27752800-27772046 GCA_028565735.1 Pinacopodium congolense | reverse complement strand
GCTCTATTCCGTACTTAGTTTTGCTAATAAACTAAACATAGTCCAATGTTGAATGCCGTATCCATAGATCCTACATATGAGACTATCAAATCCATATGCCTCTGCACCAAAATGACACACAGGAGAAATTTCAGGTGGGTATGGTGGAGGTAGGTGTGTAAATGCATGTTAAATTTGCAACCAGAACTGGAAAGTGACCAAACTTAAAAATAAACATTAAAGCCCATCAAACTTTCAAAAACTTAACCCATCTGGGTGTTGTCAGAACTAAAAACCACAATACAACTGATTCCAGCCAAGTAGTAATAGCTTGTAATCATCATAATCCACCTAGATCCAAGTTTAAAAATCAATTGGGAGAAATTTAGATATAAAGGGGTTCATGCATGCCTGATCCTGCGATTTTATCCACATTATTGTTGATTAGGTAAGGCACATGTTTTTGATCCTCTTGCTTCCAGTACTAACTTACAGAATACAATTTCATGCAGATCAATGCCTAATACATCATCTTGCCTTGGAGTTTTAGTTTTCCTTTTTCCAGTACCAATGCATGTAAATATATTCAGGGATAAACAAATTTCAAATATATTATCCCTATTCTTCCACAGAAAGGAAAACTGGAATATAAGGAAAGGAAGGGAACATGCACAAATGAGAAACAATGAAAGAAACCATTGCTTATAACCATATCAGTGATTCATTTCAATCAACAACCATCAAAGAGCAATAGCAATCCAAAAAAATCCACTTTCCCCATACCCAAGAAGACAGGTGTGAACTGAAAGACGAGAACATTTACAAAAAAGAAAGATGTATATGAAAAAAAATCAAGTCTAGGGGAATAATTGGTCAACTTTTTTCAACCAAGAATATCATGGCTAGATCTTTCTGCTTTTTCTTTTTTCTCTTTAACAGCACTACTGAACTTAGCTCTTCAACATAAGTATGTCATGCTGTCGTTAACATACATTTGATGAAGGCTGCCAAGTTTAGTTACACTACATTTAAAAAGACAGGCTTACAAGATGCGGTTCATCAGTAGAAACAGAAATCTGTGCAATGTCATCTTGATGCATTGCCCAAGCAATACTCTCATCAATCTGTCAAAGGGAGCAAAACAGTGAAAAGCTGATGAAATGCTCATCTATGCAGATAAGACCGTAGGTGGTATTGGTAAGCAGAACCAAAAGAGGTCAAATGAAGAACAAACCTCACTCCCAACAAATACTGGAGCCTCTTGATATAATTGTTCTTGAAGTTCACGAGCCAACATCTCATCTGCATCCACTTGTCGAGCCCTGGCATCTAATTCATCATTATTTATAGAATCTGTATGCTGAGAATCACTAATTGTTACAGTGGGGGACACCTCTTGGATTTCATAAATTGGATCCAAAGCACCCTGACATTGATGGTCCTGGATCCTAGGTGACCTTGAGCTAGATAACACCCTAGATGAACCAAGGAAAGAAATTTCTCCATCATCTGGAACCACTCTAGAGCATTCACCATGATTTCTTGAACTGAATCCACCTTTTCTTTTCTTTTTACAAACCAAATTTCCAGCCTGATGGCGCACGTCATTTTGATTAAGCCCAGCAGTGCACCTGGGCTCTATTCTAGCAGTAGCCCTGCATTCAGGATCTGACACTTTCTTGGTAAAATTTCTCATCCCATCATCTATTTTTAACCCTCTGTTTCCCTGCAGTTGAGAGTCGAAGCATTTTGAAGTCTCAAAATCTTTCCTCAAATGATGGTGACCAGTACCATACAATGGCAGATCTACTTCCCTTGTACGATTGCGAGTAGTTCTCCAAGTACCTAATGATACATCATTATTGCAACCACTAGTTCCCCGTGCTGTCCCATTATGAACTGCCGAACTACTGTCAAAAAAAAAAAAAAGATTCTCAAATTGCTTTAAGGATACCAAGAAATTAAATTTGACTCTATAAAATAGGAAATGAAAGCAACAAAAATTAATGTTTAGGGGTCAGAGAAGGAGAAGAGGATAAAAACATCTTGTTCTCCAAAGTTTGCAGATTTGATGGCCATTTAAGAGGACAAAGTTATTTATATAGCTGATTTTAAAATCAATGAATAAAATATTGAAATAATATGAGATAGAAAAGTTCATCCCACATAACTGATATGCTAAACCTATGTCCATGCCATGTAACGGAACGTAATCCATTGTGCATTAACTAAGATAGCAGATTTCAATAAATTTAAAAGTAATTAAAGAGATCGGGAGAACAAGACTAATTTGATAAAAGAATGTAATTGGCCAGCCAACCATCTGATTGCAGCGGAGAAGAAGTACCTGGTAGAAGCATGGATAATTCTTTCATCATTCTCATAGGCATTATTTCCCTTAGCTCCACCATATTTACTGCTTCCAGAAACTATTTCCTTAATATCCACAAATGGAGGACTGTCATAACCTGTACTCTTGTTCTGGTTTTCCTCAACATTGATGGGACCAACATGTTGTTGACTGTTACCTGATATACGGATCCTATTAGCTATGTTATGCGGAGAAATACATCCATTTCGGACTAATCTCTTTTGTCCAGTAACTCTTGGTGAGGTGGAGGTATAAATTGAACTGTTCTGATGTGCACTTTGGCGGTGAGAACTACCAGAGATGTCAACCCCCTTTCCATGATTTCTGGCCAAACCACAACTATTTGATGTATTCAAATCCACCTTTTCTTTTCCCTTAATGGCAGTGTGTGAAAAAGTTGAAGGAGTGGTGGAAGATTTAAAAGATGAACCAGCATCAGATGATACTTGAGCTTCTCTTATCTCTTGTGTCCAAATATCTTTTGATGCACCCTGTTGATAATGGATATCAGATTTGCGACAATGCTTACTCTGCTCAGTCAAATCTATGATATTATTGTCATCTATGTTTACCCATGATTCAGCTGGAACATCGGTGGCTAAGGCTTTTCCTTTATGCATGGATTTCGGTACTGAAGATTGCCTAGCATCTGCTTTGGAGTTAACTGCAGTTTTAGAAAGTGGAGCATCCTGCTCAGCATTTGAACTCCTGGGTGGCCCAATAGTGATAGGTTTATTGAAATGCTCAATTTTTTCCGTAATGATTGGAGTTCTTTGAGGAGGGATAAAGTTATTCCTCCCATCTCTAAAGCACAGCCTACTTTTGGGTCTTGTCTGATTTGAACATCCATCAGTCACAGATTGAGAATTCACCAACTGGCCTGATGATGATGAATTACTTGATTTACCAAGTCTCAAGCAGTTCAAATGCCTAGCAGCTAACCTTTCAGGTGTATCCGGTACATCCACTAGTTGATCAATGTCCATCTCCTCCATGCTCTGCATCATCCAAAAAAATATAAATGTAAAGAAAAAACAACAAGATGAGGTACGAACTTAATTGCCGTAGATTAATAATGCTGTAAAGAAAGGTGATTGCATTTGACAGCTGAGAGGATATTTTAAAAGGTAACAGAAGCATAACTATTGCACTTTAACGATCCAAATATTAGATGAAAGCTCCAAAAAAAAGTGACTAATTAGCCAGATGCATTAACACTTGAGCATAATAGAATTTTTGTTGAAGCAAAAATATACTAAAATTATGTTATTAACCACAACAAGATTCAAGATATTGCCCCCTCTTCCTTTGAACCTGCAATAGAAGTTAACCACAATACATTGGAAGCACACGCACAACAAATTTGAATCTCCATCAAGACTAGATTTTGTTGAATCTCAACAAGAATCGAAAAATAAATAAATAAATATGCAGAGAAACGAATCATCTGTCATAATGTTTCTCAAACAAATGGAAGCCAAAATTCAGAATATTCAATGGAATTGTAAAATCAAAAGATAAATCAAGATTCAAAGAAAAAAAATTCAATAATAAACATAAATAAATAATTTGAAAGAAAAACAAGGAGAAAATAAAAAGGGCCAAATACTGTAAAACAAAGTTGAATAAAGAAATAGGAATTACCTGCTAAAGTTTGATAGACGATAAAATCTACAATCTGGAATTTCAAATTACAAAGGATCGGAAGCGAAGCGTCTGTGGACGTCATCTAATGAACAATGGCTCTACCGCAGTGCAGCCCTATTCAGATATGTCATGGGTCGGGTTATTGGGTCTGGTTCTTGTTTAACTGCCCAAACTTATTTGGGTTACAATCCTTGTGATCCAAAAAACTCGAAAAGAACTTTTGACACTTTTTTTTTAATGAATTATTCTATGATGTTTTTATGAAATTGAACAATTCTTCCGGTTCAAATTAGTGTATATAAAATTTTTTAAAACATATTTAAAAAAAGATTAGCCGTTGTTGATACGAATTTAATATATATATCAAACTTATTTTTATTTTTATTTCAATTCCCATTAAAAATTAAATTTTGTTATTTTAATATTTATCTTTATATTATTAACTTTAAATATCAAATTATTTATTTTATTCTTACAATTGATTTTTAGTAATTGTTGGAGTATTAATAACAGGACAAATTATTATAATATGACGTAAATTTTAAATCTATACCTAGAAATCTTACACTGCAAAAGTTTCCCATACTCATACATTTGTACAAATTGCTCATTTTATAAAAAAGATTGCAAGTTAATTAACATGAATTAAATATAACTTTATTTTAATTATTTTATTAAGAGATAATGATGAAAAAAATGAGTCACAAGTGATGATGTCTCCGTCCCGGATATTGAACTGCTAATTTTATTCAGATTATACTTCTTAAATATTTAACAATGGATTACATGTATATAGACCACAAAATAAAATTGATGTTTAAGAGCTATGTTGATCTTATTTAACTTTCAATTTATAATAGGGCCTTTAATATCTGTAAACAACCAAATTCAAGAAGTGTTTATTTTCACCTTTTAAATGCATAGTCCAATATTTATTTTCCTAAGCTTTTTTATTTCAGAGCATTTATATTAATTTAATCACTAAACCAAACTGAATTTGTTTGAATTGATTTTTAACTTGAATTATTATCAAGTAGTTTAGTTTTAAAAAGAATAAAAAGGGCTACATAAATAATTTGATTCTTAATTTTAATACAAATCAAACCAAAGCATTCATAATAATTTAAGAGAAGTCGGATAAAAACATAAAATCATCCGTTTCTACATGTTAATTGCATCACAACAAAAAATATTGATCATTTAAGAATCGTTTGATATTACTGTAAATTATAGTTTTTAATTATAATTTTGATATATTTGTATTAATTTTTGTATTTTATCCTCGATTTCTGTACTGTATTAATGTATTGTCTTTTTTAATTTCTGAGTTTAATAAAATAAAAAACCAAAACTCATTTTAAAAATTATACCAAACATCCCCTTAGGATCAATGGCCACTTGCCACAAAATTACTAAAATACCAGCACAAATATCAACCCAGGGACCACACAAATTCAGAATATAACCAAAATTTAAAAAACAAAAACAAAAAGAAAAACAAATCCTAAACGAGAAAATCATAAATAATAACACAAAAAGCGGAGCAGCAGCATAGATAAAAGAATAGTCGGGGTCGGAGGTTCTCTTCCGCTACTCATCAGTCACACATCCCCGAGAAGCTGATTCTACGTTCTTGATGTACTGCACAAAAACACACAATTGTGTTAGTTTGGCAGTTAAAGAGTAACTACTACACCAGGAGGACTAGATTCTTGTGACTCAGTACAGAATTTCCCTCACTTTGAACAGAACTCCCCGATCAGCCTTCAATGGAGGTGGACTCCAGTTCTTTCTTCTTTCTTCCATTTCCTGCTCCGTTATCTCAACGTCTATTCTCCTCTCACGGACGTCAATTTTTATGATATCTCCATCTCTAACCAGGCCAATTGGACCTCCTTCCTGAAAATCATTAGCAATTAACTTTTGAGCAGCTGTATTGCATCAGTATATGAGGTAAGTTTTCTTCATAAACATGTTTCAATATGAAAAGAAATAGTAAAGCATTCATCCTCCATGTGCTGGCATGAACATTATTAAGGGCTTGATTGTTTTTGTTTTTGATTTTCAGTCTGTTTTTTTAAACAAGAAAATCGAAAAAAAACAGGACAAAAATTTTATACAAAAACTAATGAAAACACAAAAAAATATAAATAGAACACGGAAGCAAAAAGTTGAATCAAACGAGTCCTAAATCTACATTTTGATGCAGAAACATCCAGCTCCTAATTACTTTATTCTGTACTATATTTTTCCTATTTAGTTTAGTATTATTCCCAGCAAGACTGAATTATGTATTCTTATCTAGTTATGTTTTAGTTTAGTTTTCCATTATTGTTTAGGATTCTGCACTACCCTATTATAAATAGAGTTTTCCAGGACAAACAAATCAGCTTTTATAAATTAAAATTTATCTTTCACTGTTCCAGAACGCAGTTGTTAGAAAAATTCAGGCTTGAACTCAAAATTTTCACCTCCTTGCCCCTATGTACCGTTATGCAGAGTGCAGTATCACATACACATTGTCACTCTATCTGGTCATGAGTGTATATGTATATACATAGATATATAGAGATGCACCTGTGCTTCAGGACAGACATGTCCAACAACAAATCCGTGTGAACCCCCGGAAAATCTACCATCTGTTAACAGAGCGCAATCCTACAGTATCCAACAGGAATAGAAATTGTCACATCAAGAAGGCAAGAATATTTATCTCGTCAACAATAGAATAAAACAATGAAGAACCTAATAAGCAGTAATCACTAAGGCGTTGGTTAAATTATGTCTACAAACATCACTTCCACGGTCTTTGACTGTTCTTTTTATCTTTGTTATAATTATCAACAATGAAGTTGGGTTCCTAAATATTTTACCTTTCCAAGACCAGCTCCCATAATTGCACTCGTTGGTGTTAACATTTCAGGCATGCCTGGACCTCCCTTTGGCCCCTCTCCTCTAATAACTACCACTTTACCCTGAAACATTAGAGGCAAGCCAAATTAAACACTAAATCAGAAAAGTGAATAGAAGTTTTGCAATGAATACAGCATAGTATTTTCTAGGTGAATGGGAAAATATTGCAAAACTACAAACTTCAGACACAATTAGTAGAAAAATAAACTTAGTTATTTCTTAAATAGCAAATTGAATTCATCCTATCTTTGAACCCCTTTCTAGCAATATTACATCGTACCCTCCATCCCAAAAAGGTGACTTTGGATTTGGATCTCTCCGTGTAACCTAAAATAGACTTAGAAAGTTTTTTTTTTTTTAATCCTTGTCAATTCCTAAAGGAAATAATAAATATTGTAGGGTTTAGCTTCAAATTGATTGCTTCTTTGCAAGAGCACAAGGTCACAACGACCCATTTTCATATACAACCAAGTATCTTTGCTTTCCCAGTTCATCAACACTAGTTTCTGTTCCTTACACTTTCACTTCTAACTTTCTACTTGTTTTTTCTTTAACTCCGCTACTCTAGTTCTAACAGTTAGTGAGCTGCATCAGAATGCATATATCTGAAGGTTAATGAAAAAGTTAAGATTTTAACCCACATCTTCTAGAAGCAAAGTCAGGCTGCTTCATAATCATTACATACAGTAGTGAAATGACAACGAATAGAGTTGATGAATTGCAACAAAATGACCAAAAGAAAAACAAAAAGGGTGGGAGTGAGGGAGGGCAGCGAGCAACCAACAATGATGACTCAAATGCTTACTTTAAAATCCATTGGATTTTCTGAGATAGCTGCAATCATAGATTCCTCTCCCTCAAAGACAAGTGCAGGCCCTGCAGAAACACTTCTTGGTTCACCATATTGTAGAGCAGTCTAATTTACAGTAAAACTTAGCAACCTACAAAAAATTATTAAATATTATGATGATAAAATGACAGAAATGGAACCAGAAAAATAAAGCCCTTCTTTTCCAGTAATTTTTGCTACAGAACCCTCTGGTGCCAGATTTCCACGTAATATCTGGATGTGTCCTGTTGGCTTGATGGGATTTTCCAATGACCTTATTATATCCTGGTAATTGTTAAAAATGAAGAATCATAATTATTTTCACTAAATGCATTGTCTCCATAATAGCAAGTATTTTCATGAATTAAAAAGACAACCCCACCTGACCCTCTGTTAAAGGTGGGCAAGTCTGCAGATTTTCAGCCAATGTCTTCCCAGTGACTAGAAGGAAGATCCACATTAGCATAACATAAGAATCTGAAGTTTGAAAATTGGTAATCCATGCACAAGGAGTTCATGCAATCCCCATCACATACCAGTCAAACAATCCCCATCTAAGAAACCATGATCCAAAAGATAACGAAGAACTGCAGGTGTGCCCCCAATCTGTTAAAGAAAAAACACAAGTACAATAATGTCAAGTTGCTATATCAATTCCCAAAATGAACTAGAAAAATAAAAACTCCAGCAGACATACCTTATGCACATCTTCCATGACATACTTGCCACTAGGCTTTAAGTCTGCGAGGAATGGAACCTTGTCACTAACCTTCTGGAAGTCATCCAATGTTAACTCCAGTCCAACAGACCTGTAAACTTCTGGTAAGTTATTGTAACACGAAAATACCAACTAAATTGGTAGACAAGTTGTCCTCACCTTGCAATTGCAATCAAGTGCAACACAGCATTGGTAGAACCACCTAGTGCCATCACAAGAACCATTGCATTGTGAAGTGACTTACGAGTGATAATATCTTGGGGTTTTAAGTCCATCTTCAATAATTCTAAAAGATACTTTCCAGCCAAACGGCACTCATCCAACTTCAATTGGCTTTCAGCAGGTATTGATGAGCTGTGCAAAGCAAATCAAAAATTGAGAATTGTTTTCTTTTTTTCTTCCCCAACATATTGAGCAAACAGAGATTCTTACCTGTAAGGAAGAGACATTCCCATGGCCTCAATAGCAGAGGCCATCGTATTAGCAGTATACATTCCACCGCAAGCACCTGCCCCAGGACATGAATTACGGACTACAGTTTTTCGTTGTTCATCAGTTATAGATCCACTTACATACTCTCCATAAACCTACAAATCCATAGGAACAATATGTTGATGAAAAAGAAGAAAATAGGTATTTCAAACATGCGAATTCACTCTGACATGGCAACCCATTCTTCTTGTTGGTTTAAATTTATGCCTAAAAGATTGAAACAGAGATATTGAAGGATTACGAAGAAATCACAGCTACAGATATAAATATATGACGGAATTTATTATCATCTTCTAACTCAAATATTCTTCCTTCCAAAATACAAAGAACTAGATTTGACAGATATCAATAGTAAGTATCTAGCCAGCAGAGCAGTCTGTTAAACTCTTGATTTTTATCTGAGAAGAACCTTAGTATCATCAATAAAGTAAACTAACAAGTAAAGATAACAACTTTGAAACTGCAAAACAAGTTTCATGTACAGAACATCCAATACATATTTATGCACGAATGGCAGAAAATTCATTTGCATACCTGAAAGGCAGATACTATATCATAAGTATGGCCATTAAGATGGCCAGGCTGCAAAAGCAGAAAGTAAAAGAGTACATTAGCAATACGCCAAGCACATTCAGTAGCTTGAATTAGAGACAAACATTTTTCAAAGTGTTATTGTGGGACATGTCAAGGCTAAAGAGCTAGAATAGAAGTAGTATGCGTCTTATCTAAGCAAGGAGAAAATGAAGCTACAACATTTGCACTTCAGTTATAAAGAGAGAGTAATAGGCAGAGGTTCATTTCAAGCACCTTTATAGTTCCTCCATAGATCATAATACTAGGCCTGTTGAGCCTCCCCATTGCCATAATTGTACCTGGCATCTACAAAATTGGAAATAAGTAAAAAGCATAGCATGAGTTACTGTAAGAAAACTCATACATGATCATAACCCAATGCCCATTGTCCCAAAACTAAAGAAAAGAGTTCACGTCTTCTCCAATGAAAGAAGAATATGACCATAATCACCCACAATCAATGGCATTTCATTGGAAACTTACCTCATTAACAACCCTTCATGAATAAAAATCAAACCTTTCAAGAAACTATCAACACAGAAAATCAAGGAAAAGAAATGCATTGACCATGCTATCAGTGGGACAAAAGTTGCACAGGAAAAACACGTCATCTTTGCCAACGGAAGGTAACTTTAAGACCAAAAAGTACAACTAATATATAAAAGAAGCAAGAAAAAACAAAACAAAAAAATTAACACAATCATGTCAAGAAATAGCCATTTGAAGATTAAAACGAAAAGACTCAACTTACATTCTTATCACAGCCGGGAATGGAAATATTGCCATCATACCACTGAGCACTCATAACGGTCTCAATACTGTCAGCAATCAAGTCTCTACTTTGCAAGCTATAACACATGCCTCTGGTCCCCATTGAAATAGCGTCACTAACACCAATAGTATTGAACCTGAAGCCAACCATCCCAGCCTCTTCTACCCCCTGTTTAACAGCCTCTGATAGACTAAGCAAGTGCATGTTGCAGGTGTTCCCTTCATACCAGACTGATGATATACCTATTTGGGGCTTACTCAAGTCCTCCTCTGACAGTCCCACTCCATAAAGAACAGCCTGAGACCCACCTTGGGATTTGGGCTCCGTGATGCGAGAACTGTACTTGTTGAGATTTTGGCCGACAACAGTGGCTGCCGGTGAAGGCACTGCTGCTGCTGCAGATACAGCTGGCTGCGACTGAGCTGCCACCCGTATGAAAGTGGGGCGGCGAGGGATTAGACGTTTACTGTGGGAGAAGGAGAGGGGGTTGATAGCGGTGGCACGTGGGGAAATGAAAGTGGATTGCATGGTGGCGCGTGGGGAAGCAGATGGTGATGTGGAAAGGAAATGAAGCAAATGGAGTGTGGCAAAAAGGGTCTTCTGTTGAAGGGTCGGATACTGAAAATTGTTTGTTTAGAGGGTCCACGCGAGTCATTAGGGTTTTATGACGTCTTACGATAAGAACGTCGAACGGCTGATTTGTAATTTGGGAAAAATTACTCAGTATTTTAGTGGTGGTGATGACCATCTATGACGATGGTCACGAGCAGTCATCAGTAAAATACTTAAATAATTTTACAGAGTCTTATTAGCATACGACATTTCCCCACGAAAAGAAACTTCATCTCTTTGAAAGAAGACAGTTTAACTCAATTTTAATTTTCACGATTTGAATTTGTAACCTTTTTTTGTATAATAAAAGTAAATAATCAATCTAAATATTTAGGGCTTGTTCATTTAAGATTTTTTTCTTTGTTTTAATTTTAGTTTTTTAAATATAAAAATAAAAAAATAGTATATAAACCAATAAAAATAACACACTAATACAATACAAAAGTCGAAAATAATAAAAAAACACAAAAATCATAATAAAAAAATTAAAAGCTGAATCAAACGGTTGCTAACTTGCATACAGTTATTATTGGAAATATTGAGACTATTTAATCAAGACTAAATTTTGAATCGAGTACTTAGGATCTATTTAATTCAGCTTTTTATTTCTATTTTTTATTTTTATTTTTGTATGTTTTCATCAATTTTTTTATATTTTTTAGTTTTTATTTTTTTTTTCAGTTTCTATATCCTATTCATGTATTATTTTTCAATTTTCACATTGTTTTTCAATTTTTATGTTTTAAAAATATAAAATAAAAACTAAAATAAAAAGCAAAACAAAAACTAATATGAGTAAAAATAATACCACCATGAAAATCATATGGAAGATGCATCAACCTTCCATTATATAAAAGGATATATTACAAAAAATAAACAAATCATGAACTTTCGTTAAATTTGTAATGTTAACCAGAATTTTAAAAAATTGATAATAAAATATTTAAAATTTCAAGTTGTTACAAAAATAATCTGACGTTAATAGCATCGTTAACAATGTTAATGTCATATGTCACGTAATTAACACATCATTATTTTATTTTTAATTGATATTTAAATTATTTTACTTAAACTTAATTTAAAATTTTATAAAAATTACCAAAAAAATCATAAGCCCTCTAACTTGTTTAATCACCTTTATCTTCGCAACAATGTCAAAACCTTCAAATCAAAATTTGTCTTTTCCACATTTTCTTTTGCTTGTTGCCATCACTGAAGCACAGCCTCTACCATGCAAAGTGTCGTGCAAGCCACCGAACCTCGTTTCAGGTATCATAACTACTATCACTAGCATGTTTTTCACATCTAATTTAGTCTGCAAAACCTTGGTGAGGACAAAGATTTCCAAAGGTGTGAGTCCAACCAACTCCTCAACAACTTCCAAAACTTTGTTGGATTGTGCAGGTAGATTTGCTTCAACGTAGGAGGTCAAACCATAAACAGTGGAACGGGAGGGTTTAAGAGTCAAGTTAGGATTTTAAAGATCGATTCTAATAAAATGAGATACGTAGGGAGATGTTAATTAAAGAATTCTTATTTTCGACTTGGTTGTCTTTTGATTCAAAGCACAAAACTCCCTTCTCGCTAATCGAGGCTCTATAAAGGTGATGAAGCTCTCACTCTCAGGGCTTGCATTACTGGCAATAACCCTAAAGTGAATTTAAGGAAGAAGAGGTTTTAGGCGATCATGATTTAGGCCTATGATTCATTACTTGCAAGATTCGGATCTAAAAGCTTAAGTAGTCTATTTAAGCAAATGTTTATTATAATTAATTAGGGCTTTCTGGTGAGATCGACAGTGAGGAGGAGTGAGAGCGAAGGATCGACAATGGGGAGAGCAGCTGCAAGCATGCAAGCAATTAGGGAATTAGGGTTTAGGAAGAAGAGGAGAGAGAGTGCAAAGGA
This sequence comes from Pinacopodium congolense, assembly GCA_028565735.1. NCBI lineage: Eukaryota > Viridiplantae > Streptophyta > Magnoliopsida > Malpighiales > Erythroxylaceae > Pinacopodium > Pinacopodium congolense. The sequence goes on along the minus strand of JAOXYD010000136.1, from coordinate 27,759,235 downwards.
GACATTGCCACGTCAGGAAAAATATTTAAGAATCATTAAAATTTTAAAATTTTAAAAATAAAAAAATCATTTTTACAACTAACAAAAAATAAAAATACATGACATCCATGTGTGCAACACTAGGATATAGTCTATGTTGACGTGACCGTGTCAACACCATTAATAGAATGTTTAACAATTGGATAATTTTGTAACAAATTGAAAGTTATTGCATTTAATAGTTAACATTTTTTGTTTCAACTAGTCTTGCAAATTTGGACAAAGTTTATGATTTTTTTTGTAATTTAACCTTATATAAATGACACGTCAATAGAAAATGTCAACGCAAAAGATAGTTGATTAAAATTCACTTGTCTTTTTTAGGGAACCATTTCATTTCAGATGGAAGAGTGTAATTGTAAAATATTAATATTAGAAAATCTTGATTATAAAATTATCAATTTCAATTTAATTACCTATGGTTATCACTATTTATGATTTCAAAGTAATGTCATTCATAATTCAACGTAAAGATTGGACTAAAATATTATTGAATTGCCCTTGCTGATTAGATATTTTTCTTGATTAATACAGTTAAAATTAATTTTTGATTGTTAACAAGCTTACTTAAGTGTGTACTCTCTTTAAACTTGAATGATTTATTTTACAATTTGTATTTTTCAGTCAATTGTCTAAAATTACAAATTTTGAATATAACATGTATATGTATAAGTTCTACGCATAAAATATGACAAATTGTTTTATTTTATAGAATTTAACAAATATACTAGAGGGAATGGCAATTTTCTAGGTGAACTTCCATACAATTACAAATTGGCAATTCGACGAAGGTTAAGTTGTTTGGTAGCCTTCCCCTTCTCTTCTCCTCCCTGAGGATATTCTCCCTCCCTTCTCTTCTCATAACCCTTCCCCATTTTCCTCCCTCCCCCCTCTTTCCCCGAAACCCTCTTCCTCTACCCTTATAGTTTTGACCCCTTCCCTTCATCTCTTTCATCTACTTTGACTCTTCCTTTGCCTCTTTCCCTCAAACCCCATTTATGGCTTCTTCCTCTAACTTGAAAGCTGATAACTTCCCCCCTCTAACTATAACATCCTGCAGTTGAAGTAGCCATTGGTGCTCCTAAGAAAAGAACTTGGCTCAAGGTGCTTGGGGATGATTCACTTAACACTCATCTCCATTATTGTCCTCCTATTTAAAGAGAAGACAACTTAATTGTTGCTCCCCCTAGATGTCCTTAAAGAAGGCGCATGTAGATGGGAGGCATCTCTAATTAACTTTTTCCTCAGTAAGACTTGCCTTTATGGATATAAACTATTGGGCTCAAATGCATTGAAAGTATAGTGGACTATTGGAATTTTTGGTAAATGAAGACATTGTGTTTGTATTTCATTTCAACACCAAAGGCCAAGCTTTGAAAATGCTGGAATCTACCTTATGGAACATCAATAGCCAACCTATTCTTCTATAGTTTTGGTAGCTTGGTAACTTGCGACAAAACCTTAATTAGTCAAAGATTTCAATATGGTTAAACACGCGTCATGCTCTGTTGGAATATTAGACCACTAAAAGGCTAAGTTACCTGGCTAGCTTTATGGATAAGCTTATTTATTTGGATGAGCCAATAATAATGATTAAACGAATAAATTATGCAAAGGTGTGAGTGATGATTGATGCTCACCAAACTCTGGCTGATTTTATTCCTATACTCTAGCTAGGTGATGATGATGAGTTAATTAAGGATTTAGCGCAAATCAACTACATTTGGAGACCTTAAAAGTCCCAAAATAATGCTACTTTGAGGCCTACAAGGAGGAGGTTCTCCCGAGGTAACTATAAGGAACTTATGGCACTTAAGTAAGGTGAAACTTTGCAAAAGGATGGGTTGATTCAGAATAATCGGATGCATGGAATGGAACCTAGAGATCCCTTAACAGATAATTGTACTGGCAAGTTAGAGATTGATGATGATACAATGAGCTCCAACAATATAGTTGGCCTTACAGATGAGCAACAGTGTATACAGGGCCCTATGTCTAACTTTTTGTAATTAGTTTCTTCAAAAAATAAGCTAAAACCTATGTAGGAGACTTTGAAGCCACCTGTCCTTTAACCTTTGGGGAAGATGATCTAACTTCTAAGTGTGGTGTACAAGAATAGGGCATATCATCTTAGGAACTGTCGAAACCCCAAGTAATGCCTTCAGTAGAGGAGAATGGGAACGCTTCTAGCAACGTAACTCCATTAGGTGAGCCAAAACAGATTACTGAGGAGCTGTCATTGAATGAGGTAATTAACCAAAATCAATAAGAGCCAACCTTGCACAATGCAAATAAACTTCCATTGGCTACAGAAATTACTCTAGAGATGGGTAAGTCCTCCGAGATCAATGAAGAGTTTAAGTCTATCTCTAAGAGGAGATCAAATTGGAAAATGAAAGGAAAGTTCCTTTTATAGTTTGGAATGTTAGAGGGCTAAATTGTCTCAATAAAATGCTAACCCTTAGTGATTTTATTTTAGTCAATAAACCTATATTCATAGGTCTTTTAGAGACTAAGCTCAAGGAGAATGCTAGTAAAATGTTAAAGATTCTTCGAGGATCTTGGGAAGTTTTGACTAACCATCAATATCACTACAATGGTAAAATCATTGTCATTTTTTATCATAGTAGGATTGAGCTCCAAGACACTCAAAGTATAGCTCAATACATCCATTTGAAGCTTTGAATCAAGTAAAATGGCGTTGTCTTACAAGTCATATATATCTATGGCTTCAACCTTATGTTTCAGCGAGCTCCCTTATAGAACAAATTGAAAGAGTTTGGGCTTAATATGTTTGATCTTTGGCTTATAGAGGGTGATTTTAACAACACTTTATACCTTGAGGAGGCTGATGGAATAGGTTCTCTTCTCACTTCATCCTAATAAGGCCCCAGGCTTTGATGGTTTGAATGCATATTTCTTCTACAAGTCTTGGCCGTTTACTAAAAAATGTTTCTTAGAAGTTGTCCTTGAAATTTTCAAGAACGGGAAGATGCTTAAGGAGATTAACAGAACCTTGGTTTATTTTATTCCTAAAACTTAAACCTCGAACTTTCCGACAAATTATATGCCTATTTCTTATTATAATACAATATATAAAATAATCTCTAAGATAATCACTAACAGGCTCAAAACTATCATTCCCAATTATAATGATGTTTCTCAAGGACCATTCATATAAGGAAGACAGATTAGAGATATCATCTTATTAGCTCAGGAATTAATGAAGACCCGCACTTATAGAAAAGCTAGAAAATTTTATGCTGCCAAAATAGATCTTCAAAAGGTAGATGATTTGGTAAGTTGGAGCTCCATCATCAACATTCTATAAGCCTTTGGATTTCCTAACATTTTCATTATATAGATCGAGAAGTGTATTACAACCATCTTTTATAATATCCTAGTAAATGGCCAACTATCTAAGTTGATTAGAGAGGCAAGTGGGATTAGATAAGGACCCAATATCCCCTTATCTCTTTACCTTAGTGAAAGAGGTCCTTAATAGACTGTTGAAAATTGTGATAGCTCAAGACAATAGGTTTCGCTTCCACTCCAGATGCAAGAAGTTGGGACTTATCAATCTATGCTTTATGGATGATTTGCTTATCTTCTCGAAGGATGATGCTCATTCCTTAAGTTATATTATGACAACCTTAAATATCTTTCAGCAGATATTTGATATGGCTATTAATAAGGAAAATACCTGCCTATTCATATTTGCTATTACTTCTTATGATGCAAGATGGCTAGTTAATGTGACATGCTTATGACTTGGGGAACTTCCTTTCATCTATTTGAGGATTCTAATATCCTTTAAATGACCTTTTCTAAAGGAGTCTCAACGTCTCATTGACGGGTAAAGAAGAGGATAAGCAAATGGTGTAATAAAAGCCTTTCAATGGAAATTATAACATAACTTATAATATATGTCCCTTATAATTTGAATAATCATTAGGCCTCTCATATTATTATTCCTTACAGGATCACTAAAACTATTGACATGTTTCTAAGGAATTTCCTATGGGCTAGAATGGCATAAGGTCAACCCATGATGAAGGTTTGATGGAGTGATGTTTGCACTCCTAAAGTAGAGGGTGGGCTTAGGATTAAAAAACTCCAACTAGATTCAAATGCTTAAAAGTATACGACGCCTGCTCACTGGCAAGGAGAATCTGTGTGTTAAATGGATCCATGCTTATTACTTGGGGGGATGAGTGTGTATGGAACATACTTCCTAAATCTTCCACTTCCTGGACCATGCTTAATATCTTAAGACAATGATCTACTATAAGAGGCTTCATTCGGACAAGGATTGCTGATGACAAATCCACGACCTTCTAGCATGAAACTTAGTATCCCTTCAATGCTCCTCTTTATTGGAATATTGCTCTCAATCAACTAAAATTGACTATCCCTCTATCAAAATTTGTAAAGGATGCTTTATGTAACTTCAGAGCTTCTTTATAAGCACTGTTAGCTCTATAGCAAATATGGAAAATAGAGCTTAATCCTATGAGAACGGACGTGATGGTGTTGATAACCTCTTCCACAGGTAAGTATTTTAACCACTCTTGCTACTTAATTCTAAGGCAAGCATCATCAAGAACCAATTGGCATAGACTATTATGGTTTGGACAAGCTTACCCTCGAGCTACTCTCATTCTTTGAATAGCAATCAAGGAAAAGATGTCCACACTTGATATGATTGGTTCCTTCCTTCACCTGCCAGCAACTTGTTGCTTATGCAAGCAATATAGGTAGTTTCACAATCATCCGTTCTTCAATTATGCCTACTTAATGGTTGCTTGGTGAAAGGTGCCTCAACTTTGTAGAATTTAAGACACTACAGTGAACTGGTTAGGAAAAGTGGATTGGTGCAATATTTTCATAGACATCTCTGCAAAGGAGACTACATCATCCTGAGGGTGGTGTTTAGCTATTTGGTTTATAGCTTATGAATTGAAAGGACTCGATGGATTTCTAAAGCCTAAGAGTCTAAGTTGGAGAACCTTATAGCAGAGTTGTTAGATGGAATTTGGGAACATCCCATTGTGCAAGAAATATACAAACAGTGTAATCATGACACCATTAAGCGATGGAGACTCCCTGAACACTTAAGATATACATTAGGGGCATACAATTGATGTTAACTACACTAAACAGGCTATTGTGTAAAGGTTGATCTCCTTTATGATGTTGTGAGCCTGAACCTTAGCTAAAGCTTGGACTAACTTACTTAAGCTAAACATAGACGATGTTGTAGATGGGCATTGCACTAAAATGAAACTTGGAAGAGCTCATCCTTTTGATGGCTTCAAATAGCAAGCAACTTGAGGTGATACCTTAATGTTGGGGTTACTCTATTAGTGTTTTCTTGTTTCGATGTATCCTCTATTCTATCTTTCTTTCTACGTTGACGTTGTTGCTTTGTACTCTTAAAACTCTCTTATATTGACTTTCTCTTTATTTAAAAAAATCTTTAGTGAATAGTGATGGTAGAGTCGCAGTTATCTGGCACGTGATATTGAACTACCAACTTTAGAATGTATAAATCTAATAGCGGGACAGTCAGAAAGAAAATGTTCAATATAAATATAATTTAATTATTATTTTTATCATTAAATAAAGGATAATTAAAAAAACTAGAACTTAAAAAAATTGGCAATCATATGTGCGAAATTTCAATTTATTGCAATTTTAACTTGTCGTAAACTTCCTATTAACAGTGTTGACATAGCTGGCACATCAATATTAAAAAATGACATGTCATTTACACATGGCGCGCAATGTAGATTTTTAAAATATTTTACAATTATTAATTTCAATAAAATTTTACTTTTTTTAATTTGGTAATTAAAATTTTTATTTTAAAAATTAAAACTTTTTTAATGATATTAGTAAATAACTGTTGTGCACTTCCCAAATGCTTCAACTCCAACAATTTGAGGTCGATAATGAATCTAGACGGGATTTGGAGGTCAAGGGAGGACTTGACATAGACCTCCCAGTAAGCCTCGATAAGCCAGTGTCAGTGGGTAATTTAAAGCAAACCAAGTAGGCCAATCAACCAACTAATACAAATAGGGAAGAACTTAGGAGTTGAGAGAAGGGCAAGGTCACCGACTGATCTTTTGCGCTTACCTGATTCAATTCTCCTATTCCAACTGTGAGGAGGGTTTGAAGAAGCTCTGGGAATTACGGAGTATAAGGTAGGGCACCAATCCTTCATGAAAGAGTTCGCTTTGTTCTTGTGATGGTTGTTATGAACAAATGGTCTGTAATAAAGCTAGATGTAAAAAAATGCTTTTCTGTATAGTTACCTTAAGGAGACAGCTTTTATGGAGCAACCTCCAAGCTTTGTCAGCACTGATCACCTTGAGTATGTTTGCTACCTCA
>JAOXYD010000136.1:27727622-27743820 GCA_028565735.1 Pinacopodium congolense | reverse complement strand
ATATGATTTCATGGAATGTGTGTTAAACATCTTTATGTGGTTGTATTTCTGCATTTGGAATGTGAGCATGTGCCATGGGAACAAAACAAACACAACCAAAAACTTTAAGGCTTTAATAATCATGAATACTGTTAAATAAGCGTTCATAAGGAGAAATGTTACTAATGACAGGAGATGGAAGTCGATTTATGGTGTAGACAGCAGTAAGAGCGGCTTCTTCCCAAAAGGTTTATAGACAAGATGAAGATATGAAGAGAGTTCGAATAGTATCAAGAATGTGTCTATATTTTCATTTTGCTTGACCATTTTGTTGAGAGGTACCTAGACAAGATCTTTGAATAATAGTACCTGACTTTGGTTGGAGTTGCTGAAGGAGAGCTTGAAGATCTTTTAAAGAGAATTTAGGAGATGTGCTCTTTTTTGAACTCTCTATGGCACCAGCTGTAGTAAAACAAGATAGAATGGTCTTAGAAGGATTACTGGTTCTAGAATTCTGTCGAAGTCTCTTTCTACATTAAAAAATATGATGACCAGGCTTTTTGCAGTATGCACAAGATCCTTTGAAGGTTTTCTTAATTGGATGCTGAGGATTGTGAGTATAAGATGTTTGAGTAGTAAGAACAACATCTATAGCAAGAACAACTTTTTCCATATGAAGTGCATTAAGTCGACTCTCTTCTAGTGTTAATTCTTTAACTACAGTATTAGGAGTTGTTAAAGACCCTTTGTGAAGAAGAGAACTACGGATGGATTCAAACTCATCTCGAAGAGTCATTAACAACTGCTAGATATGTTGACGATCACGAAAATTGGCATAGATGGTGGCTGCAGCGAAATTAGGCCATATTGGTTCTCTAAGGATCAACTGATTCCACAGTTTTAGTAATTTGGACACATAGCTATGAATAGTCTGACCAAGTTGTTATTGTTGCATCCGATGAAGTTTTTGATAAAGCTGAAATTGATTAACATCATCAGAGATAGAATAACGATTATTTAAGAAATCCCATACCTCCTTAGCTATGTCAAAACGTCGAAAGTCGAGCTTAATCACTTTATCACATGTATTTTGAAACCATGTAAGAATTTGATGATTCATGCCATCCCAAGAGACTAAACGATCTGTAAATTTTTCTTCATCTTCATCTTTGCTTTTGGTTGGTTTTGGTATTTCTCCAGTAACAATATGCCAAAGAAGTCTGCCCTTAAAAAAGTTACACATTTCTTCAACCCACAAATCATAGTTTGATCCATCGAAAACAACATTTATAAGATTGGGAATGTATTGAGAAAGTTTAGAAGTATCCATAATGAGATGATAATATTGAAATTATATAACTTATATATAGAGTTTGAATTTGTCTAATATGATCTCACCAATGGATTTAGAACACCCAAAAACCTTAGGAATTGGTCTGGGTAAAAAAGGAATCATCCGAAAAGAGGGTGAACCGACTGGTCAAAGGAAAAGTCAACTGGTCTGGAACATAACCGAACCGAACATGTTGACTGAAGAGTGGAGCTGACACGTGGCAGCCTACCTAAAAGACGCAAAACCTAACGGGAGCTCGACAGGTGTTTCCGTAAGATAGAGACACGCGGACAAAGGAATAGCACGACACGTGGCCAACGGATTTGCTGACACGTGGCGAGGAATCGGCTTGACACGTGGGCCACGGATCTACTGACATGTGGACCAATTATCTTTTGACATGTGGACCAATTATCTTTTGACTCGTGTTGCTATATCAAATGACCAAATTCTAGTTTGGTGAAATGGCAGCATTTTTGTCTAGTTTGAAACGACGTCGTTTGAGCTTCTACTGAAGCCTTTCAGGTTAGCAAAACGATGTCATTTGGGTCGTCTTCTTCTTGTCTATTGCGAGTTGCCAAGGGAAGAAAAGCTGGTGTTGGTCGTTGGTTTGGACGGTGCATGAGGGCCCGTGGGACGATGTTTGTTGATGTGGTTTGCATATCTACTTTCTATGAAAGCAGAGGAGTGTCTATTGCGAGCTACCGAGGGAAGAAAAGCTAGTGTTGGCCGTTGGTTTGGACGGTGCATGAGGGCCCATGGGACGACTTTTGTGGATGTAGTTTGTAGATCTGCGTTATATGAAAGCAGAGGCGTGTTCTAGTCTATAGGAGTATATTAAAGAAGATATGGAATAACTAAACGAAGCGTGCCGAAATAGACTAGGAAGAAGAATGGAAGACTAGAAAAAAATCAGATTGTCAATGGTTAAGATAAATGCTCTAATACCACGTAGAAATGACAGAAACAATGAAAAAAAGAAATAAACTTGTGTATATTACATGTCTGATTACAAGCTAATAAAGTCTATATGTACATTTGATCTTAGATAAAAAAAACAAAGTAACAAATAGTGGTTTAGCTGTAATGCAGGTGGACAATAGCAGCCATTGTTGACAATGAAGGTGACGGTGCAGCCATTGAAGATTGGGAGAAGATACACACGTTGACATAATTCATGGCTAAACGGTTGAATATAGCTAGTGGGAAAGGGATTGGGATGATTAAGGTGAGTGCTTACAGTTCAACACACTCTTTGCATTGTCATCATCTAATCTTTATTACTTCATCTTATATGTTACTAAATGCAATTAGAAAACCTTGAAGTTGTGTTTTTCATGTTATAAATTTGTTAAGAGTCTCATAACTTCAAAGATTATAGGTTAAAAGTCATGATAAAAATTCACCCAAAATTTTAAAAAGGTAATTAATTAAGAGTGGAGATATATTAAAACTTTTAATGTCAGTTAAATTAATTATTAATTGAATTTAGTAATTAATTCATCAAATAATTCACTAAAAATATATAATCTATGAACTATTACATATATTTAATAGTTTATTCAAAATACATTTGAAAGATATATTTTAATGTTATTAGACACTAACTAAGGCTATTGAGTACTGACCCACAACGATGAGTAAAAATGTACAAGGCTTTCAGAGAATGAGCTGCATCAAGAAAAGGGTAGCTTATTGTAGATATGGGCGGCAGAGACATTAATGGCTAAGAAATGTACTTCATTTTAGCTTTCTTTATATTTCACTGGTTCATGTAATAGAAGAACAGTTTCACATTTCTTAGCCTGAATAAGTGGAAGAGTATAAAGTCGGGGAAACACCTCTTCCTTTCATATTTTAGACACGCAACAATATGTTATTGTAGAAATATGGAAAAATTGAAATCTTAGACCAAAACACTATATATAGATAGTATGAACTGTCTAAATAAAAATTCTTGAACAACAAGTAACTAGAGCTATTATTCACTATATCAAAAAAATTTCTTTAATGATAAGAGAAGACCCCAATTTGGCTTTTTTTTAAATAATAAAGAAATCAGAATAAAGTCAAGATGATATGGATTATCCCTTGAACCAAATTCCTTTCTTAGCACAAAAACATTGAATAATTTGTTGACACCTCATTTTGACTTTCTTTATATTTCACTTTTCAGGTTTAGATTTAAGAAAATATTGTTGAATTGTTGGATATAAAATAAAATCGTGTATATATAAATTTCGGATTAATGGCTTAATTTTAATTATTTAATTTGTTATACATAAATTTTATATTCATGGTGTAATTTTAACTTAATAATTTTTTAAGTATCATAACTCATTCAGTATCAAAAAATAACTTTAATTCGTTAATTCATTGAATGCCATCATTCGTTAAATATCAATTACACCTAAAAAATACACTTAACACTTTTGCCACTATAATTTTATACATCATAATTATCTTGAGTCTCTAACTAGTCACTTGATTCAGACACTAAAAATTATTTTAGTGAAGTATATTTTAATGAAGTAATAAACACATTAATTCTAATGTACTAACTCAAGAAAAGTTTCACAATAAAATAAATCTCCACCTTTATTAGTTAAGTTGAAGCTTATTCGACACAGATTTGTGAAGTTAGACATTTTTTAAATAATCAATATATTGAAGTATTGTACAAAAAAATACTATTCAATTTATTGTTTTGTTAATACATCTTAAACCCATATAACCAGATGACGTGACTCGAAATTCTTAGATTTAAATTATGAGGATTCAGATTTTTTCCACTAATTGTCATTTTCAGTCATCAATTCTGATTTCAAAAATGTTTTTAAAAATTATTTATATTTCACTTTCACTTTCATATAAGCTTAACCTAAAAAGACACATTTATGCCTAGTCCTCAAAATGTTGAATGCTATTAAACATAGTGAATTCAGAATAATATCACGTTATAATTTGGTTTATAAGATTATTTCGAAGTATTGGCCAAGCGATAGCAAAATGCTTTCCCTACATTGATTGGTCCTAATCAGATAGCTTTCATTATGCAAAGGAACATTAGTGACAATATTTTATTAACACAAGAGTTTTTTAAGAATTACAATAATAAGAAGTTGAAAAAAAACTGCGCCATCAAATTTGATCTTTATAAGGCCTATGATTTAGTTAAATGGCCTCTTATAGAAGAGATGCTTGTGCAAATGGAGTTCCCTTCAACTTGCATTAAGTGAATTATGGCTTTCCTCACTTCTCCATCTTTCAGTGTAGTTATAACTGGGGAGCCAACTGAATATTTCCAAAGGTAGAGAGGGCTGAGATAGGGGGATCCCCTCTTCCCTTATATATTCACAATTTGCATGGAACTCCTAAGCTATCTCTTGACATATAAAGCTATAAGAACTCAAAAATTTAGGTATCATTCCTTTTGTAAAAGTTAAAACTAACAAACCTAGATTTTGCATATGATGTCCTCCTATTTAGTGGAGCTAATAACCAATCGGTTTAGATACTTATGGATGCTCCCACGTAATTTGGAGAGGTATTTGATTTGAGAATCAACCAGGAAAAGAGCCAACTTATTTTGTTAGCTTTAGCTTAGGTTTTAACATTGGACTTTATGTCTATATCAAGGATGCAAGTAGTGGCACTTCTAGAGAAGTATCTCGGCTTACCATTCATCTCTTGCAAGCCATGATATAAGGAATATGCAAGACTCCTTGATTGTCTCCAAAGCAAACTTCATTGCTATCTTAACAAATCTCTCTTCTTTACAGTTAGGTTACCACTAGTATCTTTGATGTTTAACAGTCTTCATATCTAGTGGACTAGTCACCTTTTTCTTCCAAAAAACTTATTAAGGACACTAGAGAGATATATGTGAATTTCTTATGAAGAAGTGACCCTAATTTGAAAACTAAGACTAAAGTAAAGTGGGAGGATGTTTGTAAGCCAAAAGTGCGAGTTGGATTAAGATTACACTCCATTGTAACTGCAGTAAAGGTTAGTTTAGAAAAGTAGATTTGGAGGTTATGCATGGACAAAAGTTCCTTTTGGGTAAAATGGGTTCACACATATTATATCAAAGATAAAAGCTTATAGGGGATAAAGGTTTAAACCAAAAGCAGCTAGACAATGCAGCAAATACTAAGATGCAGAAGGGAGGTAAGCAATTCGTTTATTTACACAATTGGAAATGATCAAGACACCTTTTTTCTGGACAAACAATTAGTCAAGGAGTGGTCCTCTCTTGAATAACCAAGCTTTGCAGATCTTGAGAGATGTAATACCTTTAAAAGTAAAGGTTAGTATTATTATAGTGGAAAACCAATAGAATTGTAACTTCATGGGAGAAGAAGTAATGCAGGAAATATTACCAAGATACAACCCTAACACTTTGGTGTCGAATAAAGTGAAGTGAGCTAGGCATGCCTTAAGAAATTTCTCAACTAGATCTTGTAGAGATCTGGTAGCCCAAAGAAGTCTAAAGGTGCCTTGGTATAGTTTTGTTTAGTATAAAGGTAGCTGTTCAAAGGCAACCTTTACTTTTTGGTTAACTATCAGAAATAGACTCTCTACCCTTGATAGATATAAAGACGAAAGCGAAGGGATGTGGCTACTCTCTCAAAATGGAGAGGAATCTCATAACTATTTGATTTTTTAGTGCTCTTATTCAAGTAAATTGTGGGAAGCAATCCAACATCTTTGTAATCACTTCTCTCAAGCTAAGGTTTAACCTAAAATTCTTGACTAGTGCTTAGCTGCAAATGGATTAGGAAAATATTTCTATATAGTCTTTAAGTTGGGATTTAGTGCTTGTATATATGCTATTTGGAAGGAAAAGAACAATAAAAAGTACAACGATGTGAAGTAAAACAAAGAGAGCTTCATCTCAGCTGCTTTAAATTGGATAAGAGAGCTTATATATGTCCGACTGCCATAGCTCAATATTTATCCTTTTATAATGCATTATTGGCGCCTTGATTGAGTGGTTTGTCAAGAGTTCTTGTGTTCTTACCCATCCTATCTTCTTATATAAAAGCTGTGTTTTTGTAAGCTTGTAAACTTATGGGTTATTTGGTATCACTTGTATTTTTTATTATTGTTTCTTATTTTTGTATTTCTATTTTTATTATAAAGAAAAACGAAAACATGCTTGATTCACATTTGTAACAAAAAAACTGAAAATAAAAATCTGTTTAGTTGAAATTTATGATAAAAATTAATTTAATAATGATAGTCAAATATGAAATAAATTTAAATTCTTATACTTCTTAAAAATACATTATTAGTCAATAAATTATATTAATTATTTAATAAAAAATCAGTTTTTAAAATGCAAAAAAATAATATTTTCTTATTTCTCTGTTTCTATTTTTTTTGTAATTTTGTAATAAAAACAAAACATAATACAATTAAATGAATTTTCTTCCTCTATTTTTTTTGTTTTTGAAAAAAAAAAGTGTTTAGGCTGTTTGTGGTTGTTTGGTTGTATAGTCTTGTTTAGGCTGGACCTTTTTATTTTAAATTAATTCATTTAATTTTCAAAAAAATTATGGCTAAATAATTAGATATAGTGGAAAAGGGAGCAAGGTGCATGCTTACAGTTCTATCCAATATTTTTAAAATCGGATAAGATATTAAACCGGTAAAACAAGAGGTTTAATGTTTTAAGGTTCAACTAGTATTAAGTAATTATAAAATCGATATTGAACTATTATTGGATAATAATACATTTAAATTATATAAACAAGTAAAAATATATTATAAAATAAAATATAAATATAAGTATAAATAAATACTAATGTCTATTATTAGGTAATCAATAAATAATAATTTTAACTAAAATTGAATTTAATATAAAATATTAAAATAATAATAATTAAAATTGTTTTTATGAATAAGATTGTATTTTATCTTCATAAAAAAAATTAAATTCCTTTAATATTATATGAAGAGTTGTAAATCACACTTGTACCTAAAATATATGTATTATATTTAAAAAAATTATAATTAAATAAATTATGAAATTATAAATTACTTTTTGAAGTTCATTATAATCAAAATCAATTAATGATTCTTTTTTTTATTTAAAAATTGGTATAATTAATACAATCGATAATTAATTGGTTAAACCACTTAACTTATAATCAATTAGAATGGGAGGTTAAACAAAAACTAGAAAATTTTCTTATTAAAATGTTTTTATATAAAATCGAATCGATTAATTAAAAGATTTATGGTTAACCGAATTAAATAAGTCGAACCAAAAGAATTTTTAAAACTCTTATTAAAATTCATCAAAAGGTATAAGAAAAAAAATCAAGATAAAATTATGGAAATCAAAGTCTTTGAATCAAGTTATGGAAATCAAAGTCTTTGAATAAGTATAACTACTCGAATTGAAATCTAAAAAATCTTAATGAATCTATATATTGTTTCTTTATTTTAATTTTTATGGATTAAGTCTTAATGCTATTTTTTCTAATGTTTGTCAAGTTAATTTCAAATTATATTTTAATTAAATTCGTAGAGGACGAGAATATGCTTTTGCGAGTTGAAAAAAGATAAAGAATTTGTTTTAGGAAGTTGAGTATGAGTTAAAGCGGTCTAAACTCAATTAGTTGATGGAGTAAAGCGGATTTCTTCTAAATTGAGTACATGTCAATTGATTACATACTATCTTTAATAGTCATGAGACGTCATGGTGGCTAACAAACATTTGAAGTGACAAAATTTTAAATAATTCGTTTTCTAATTGTTAAAAAATAATGAACAAGTTTTGAATGTAGAACTTTTTATCGAGGGCCCACATTGAATACTTTAATTGTACATATGATATCTTAAATGATTAATGAAATTAAAATAAAAGATTAGAAATTATAGATTCAAAAAGCATGAGTATTTGATATATGCACGCGTAGGCCTGACCTCTACGACTACCATAAGAAATTTAAATTCTCCGTTTACTAATTAAAGCCATTATTAAAGAATTAACACCAACTCTCGTCTCTTCTCTTAACCCCTCATTGAAGCGAATAATTAATGAACATAATTAATAGGGGGTGTGATGTGTAACATTTATTAACTCCTTATTGAAATGAATTGGAAGAAAATAATTAATGAACATAATTTGTAGGGAGTGTGATGCCTTACGTAGATAAGAAAGGGAAAGCAGACGAAATGGAAGAGGGTAGGCCCAGGCCAAGGGTTGAGGTTGAGATTGAGGGTGCTTCTCCTTTGTTTTATGTTTTGCTTTTTGCTGCAACTCACAGTCACATGCCCGTTTTAAACTAGCTCGTCTCTTTCCCATCTTCTCTTTTCCTCTTTAATAATAATATTAAGTGACGCGTTATTAACTTTTTGGTTAAAAAATGTTTCTCTTTTTAGTTGTTCAGAACCAGTAAGCATTCAACTTATCAAATTATCAAAAAAAAAAAAGAACTTCTTTTCTCTTTTGGCTCCTTGCCTGCTTTAACCGGTACAAAAAATACGTTCTTTTTTCTCTTTTTGATTCTTCTTCTGTTTCTTTTGTTGTGGGTTTCTCTTTATTGAGCACAATCACAATCTCTTTCACTTTCTTCTTCCTATCGGTTTCTTGATTCTGTAGCGTTACCTGGGTCGCCCGCCACCCAATCCCAATCCCAATCCCAACTTTGTTCTTTCTGTTATAGTCCTTATCAATTTTATTTTATTTTTACAAAAATTCTTGTTCCGATTTCCGAATCCTGTTTCACACACACCCCACATGCGTGTTTCTTGGGGTTGTCTGATCTAGATTGGATCACAAGGATCTCTCTCCCCACTGGAGAGAGAGAGAGAGAGAGAGAGAGAGAGAGGGTTTGGCCTTTGGCGTGCGAACTTCTTTCGGAGAATCTCTGGGTTTCTTAAGGGAAGAAACACAGCAAGGTTGGGCTTCTTTGGTTTTTTTTTTGTATGCTTTTGGGCTGTAAATATTCTGAGGGTAGCTGTCTGGATTATAGCTTCTACTGTCTTCATTCAGTTGTGCTTTTGTTTTCTTTTCTTTTTGTCCTGTATGGGTGTAAATCAACTGGCGTGATTCTGACCTTTGAAAGAGTAGCTGTTATCGTACTCTTATGTTGTTGATCAATTATGAACTCTGTCTTTTTCATACCGACAACAGGCGATTAAGTCGTCTGCAGGAGCAAATAATTGATTCGTGCTGATTTCTTTATTTTGGTTTATGTTACCAGGTTGGAGTTCGGGCAATTGCTGTCCAATCGGCTTTTAAGACTTTGATGGTTCTGTTTGGGTTGTTATAGAATACTATTACTGGTATAGGAGGGATCTTCATATACTCTTGTGGCATGGCCGGTATGGAGATTTCGAGATATGCTCATAGTCCTGTACATAAAGCCATTGCCACGAGAGATTATGCTAGTCTTAGGAAGATACTTGCGGGTCTTCCCCGGCTTTGTGATCCCGCCGAGATTCGGAATGAGGCAGCTTCAGTTGTCGAAGAAGAGAAAGCTGATGCTATCTCTGCTGTGATTGACAGGCGTGATGTCCCTAACCGCGACACCCCTCTTCACTTGGCTGTCAAAATGGGTGATGAGACTGCTGTTGAGACGCTTATGGTTGCTGGCGCAGATTGGAGCTTGCAGAACGAGCAAGGGTGGAATGCACTTCAAGAGGCTATTTGCAGTAAAGAAGAAGGAATTGCAATGATCATTGTTAGACATTACCAGCCTCTGGCATGGGCAAAATGGTGTAGGAGATTGCCCCGCTTGGTGGGGACCATGCGAAGGATGAGGGACTTCTACATGGAGATCACTTTTCATTTTGAGAGTTCTGTAATACCTTTCATTTCAAGGATTGCTCCTTCTGATACGTACAAAATTTGGAAGAGGGGTGCAAATTTGAGAGCAGATATGACTTTGGCTGGATTTGATGGATTTAAGATTCAGCGATCTGATCAAAGCATCCTTTTCCTTGGTGATGGGTCTGAGGATGGTAAAGTTCCTCCTGGGGTGCTTTGCATGATCTCACATAAGGATAAAGAGATCATGAATGCTTTGGATGGTGCTGGTTCTCCAGCTACTGAAGAAGAGGTACGGCAAGAAGTGGCTGCCATGTCTCAGACAAATATATTCAGGCCAGGGATTGATGTGACTCAGGCAGTTCTGTTGCCACAGTTAACATGGAGGCGGCAAGAGAAAATGGAGTCGGTTGGTCCATGGAAAGCAAAAGTCTATGATATGCACAATGTAGTTGTTAGTATCAAATCCCGAAGGGTCCCAGGGGCTATGACTGACGATGAGTTCTTCTCATCATGTAATGAAAACGAAACAGAGAGTGAGGATCTAAATGACATTCTGACAGAAGAAGAAAGAAGGCAACTTGAAGTTGCATTGAAGTTGGATGCATCAGAGTTGACCAATGAAAATGGTGATGGGGTTATTGCACATCGCCATAGTTGTTATGAGCATAGAGACATTCCTATAGAAGATGGGAACAATTGCAGAAATGGAGACGTTAAACAGGAAAAGAAAGGGTGGTTTGGTGGATGGAGGAAACGGGATTCCAAGGTTGAAGTGCAGAAGAAAACTGTTCCACCTAGAAGTTCTCTTTGTATGGATGAGAAAGTCAGTGATTTGCTTGGAGACTCCCCCGGAAATCAACCAAAACCAGGAAGACACTCTGTGGAGGTTGTTGTGAGTAATGAGCACCGGAAAGTAAGAGATACGAGGACATCTGCTTCTGTGAGTTCTGAGACCAGTACACGCCGCAGGGAAGCTAGCCATGAAAATGAGTACAAGAAAGGACTGAGGCCAACACTCTGGCTTTCTCCAACCTTCCCACTGCAAACTGAAGAACTGCTTCCATTGCTTGACATTCTTGCAAACAAGGTGAAAGCAATTCGCCGATTAAGAGAGCTATTGACAACAAAACTTCCTCTAGGAACCTTTCCAGTTAAGGTACGGTTTTCTGTCTGGATAGGGCTAATGGTTGACTATTTCAATTTTCAGCTTTATACTATCTTCTCATCATATTTTGTTTGGGTTGTGTTCTACAGCATATCATTTTTTACTTTCATTTAACTGTTCTCTGTGGTTAGCTTTTGGTAATCACATTGGAAGTTTATCTAATCTTCTCTAAAACCCGTGTGGTGGGATTTAGATGTTTCTAACAGTTTGTGAAAAGGAGTGTTCATCTAATTCAGACATCTCATGTAAACCTATAGTCAAGGACTTTATGCAAGATGTATCACCTATGTTTGATTTATTTATATATTTGATTTGATCTATCTATTGATATGATATCATGTATTTGGAATTGAATTTGAATGGTCATGAACGTTACAAAAACCAAACTTATTAACTCTATAAGTAATTCAAAGAAAATCCATAAATTTACATGAAATTAAAGAAAATAACGTATACTACATCTTAAAGCTCATAACAATCCAAATCCTACGAGAAAATTAGTTTCTAAACATTATAAAAATCACAACAACAATCATAAGAAGAATAGAATTAAAAAGGCTTATGTTTGTAAATCTTAAATCCTTTCTCCTTAATTATTCTTATAATGAAATTCAAACTTGGTCTTGAATTTGATGTGTTATGATCTATCTTTCTCCTTCAATCTTTTATAAAACTCTTATAAGATGGTTTATGGATTGTTCTTCCCCTTTTGCAATTGCTTGGAGGCTTCTGGTAGTAAGAAGTTCTTGAAAAGATGAAAATTTATGTTTTACTTATCATAAAGCCAAACCACAACCTGTAGCTCCTCTTCATCTTCTCACAATACACTCTCCTTGACTTGTTATATGGCCTAAGTATTTGACATAGGACTTTCTAAATTAATGTTCCAACTCCTCAAAACGATCCCACATCTCTTCTAATTATAGAAGTACATTAAAATCTCTACCAAATTCCTAAAAAATATAAACAAACATTAAATTAATCAAATATACACCCAAATCACATAAAGTTATTCTCCAATCCTAAGATAGTCCTCCTAAGAACATGGTTAAAAGATGTAAGATTAGGGTTCTATCAAATGCCCCTACACTTGAACTATTGTTTATCCTCAATTGGCAATTTAAACATCCACTCAAAGTAACATCGATCAAGAGTTGAAAGTTAATTAGGTAAAAACATATATCAATTAATGCTTTTTACATGTCACAATTATTTCATGAAAAAAATATTGTTATCACACATAATCACACTGTTAGTATATAGTAACCCTTAAGACACAATATCAAATATCTAAGTAATTTCATATAAATCATCATGCAAGATTATTTCAAAATAACACAAAACATAATTTAAATTACACTTTGGAGAAATTATTTTCGATTCACCTCATCTTTTGATGTGAGAGAAAATATTTTATCATGAAAGGACCTCTATTACTCAACTTGGCTTCTCCTTTGGCTTGTTTATAATTCCATATAACTTTTTAGTGCAAAGATGAACATTTTATCATAAACACCTTTAGTTACTAGATTAGATCAAACTCTTAAATGGCTATTAGTGCCACTTACGAACTTTAACCTTTTATTAGTATAAAGCTAGCGGAGTTCAAATTATTTTGCTCACTTTATCACACATATGTTTGATTTTCAATTCTCAATGAATACAACTCATCCTATGCCTAATTCACAAATAATTTATGTGAAGTGTCCCTAGATACATGATATCATACATAAGGGCCACTATAACACGTGCAATTAACTTAAAATAAAAAGAAAAGGAAAAAATAAGTTAGAAATCATTCAAGAATTGATCAATGTCAACTAAATCAATATCATTAATTGACTTCAAATACCTCAATTAATAATCAACTCATAATTCCAATCATTCTACGAGGTAATATTCAAGTCATCCTTATTAAACTAATTACCAATCATATGTGATATATAAATAGGTAGTGAAGTTCATCTCCCCTCCCCCTACCCCCTACCCCCTAACCCTAATTTAAACTAAAGTGTCCTCCATTTGAAGGATGAAAGCAATTAAAGTATAAATTGTGTTAAAAGAGTAACAAAATAGGGCTCCCTTAAATATTGAAGTCCAATTTGTAGGCATGAATTTAGAAAGTCTATGATATTTCATGTGACTTTAAGAATTTGGAGAAAGGAGATCTAAGCTTGCTCCATGTTCAATATCATTATTAAATATAAGCTTTTACAAAAATATTAAATCAAAGAAAATAAAATAAAAATAAAATAAAAGGACCATAAAGAAAAATCCTACATGATTTAAATGTTTAAACATTTATGACGAAATGAAAATAAAAACTAAATCTAGTGAAAAAAATACAATATCATCAAACTTGGTTGCAAAGTGAAGTCCATATACATAGCTATTAGGCATCAATTGTATAATAGGTGATAGAATTGTATAGAAACTCCCTCCAATTTTCTTTCTATTCCAACCATTAGGCCAACTATAATTAGTCACTTAAAAAAAGTGTAAATGATCGTATCTATACACAACACTCAATCTATACACTATAAAATCCATTTATACACACTATAATGATCTTTCAATAAGTAATTGCAATGAAAGCATTAAGTCGTGTATTGCGTTCTATGATGTTTAAGGCTAAGGATTTTGGGGCGTTCAAATTTATCAATCCTTTAACACATCATATAAGAGTAGCATGCTAAATTCATCAATTGAACATAATGGACAAGATAATGTGGTGTGCATGAATCAAAATTAACATATAAACCCTCTTTAGACACCTATGGCATTAGCAATCCAATATATATATATATAATACATGCTATTCATAATCAATCCAAGCTTAGAGTGCATCAACCATTATTTCTATAAGCACTCTAAACCTTAAGTATCATTACAATAATTTTTATAGCGTGTTTAACATCAATAAATGGTCATTGTAAATACAAATCATCCATAAGCGGCATTAAACTCAAGTAGTACAATAAAAACTATAATTATTGTGAAAGTAAACCCACAATTTCACATCCCATATAACACCCACGTGAAGATTACTTAATCAAATCAACTCTTAGATGAATTGGGAATGATAGGCAAAGGCTATTCCATATGTTAGAACAAGATATATTAAATCATAACTTTAAATTAATAGAAAACCCTTCAATCTGGCTTAGAATATGAAATCCAAATTTTCAAAAACAAATCATTCAAAAATATGTCAACTTTGCAACCAAATTCAATAAGAAATCCTAAGAAACACAAAACGCACACTCACATGCAAATGCCAATAAATAAAACATGTCATAATGTAATCCTACATACAACAAGTCCTAAAATCAAAATAAAAAGCAATAAAAAGTAATAAGATAAGGGTTGGGTTGCCTCCTAATAAGTATTACTTTAAAGTCTTTTAGTTGGAGCTTAATGCTAGAGAAAAATAGCATAATGCTAGAGAATAATTATTCTCTTTTTAATTCATACCTTAACTGTAGTCCCTTAAATACTAGATGTTTTAACAAAAATACCTGAACTGCAACACTTAGCATTTAATATCTTCCATAACCTCCTCCAGATTATGTTAGGTAACATGAAATAAGATCATGATATCCAATCTCCTACTTGTAGTCAGGAACTATTACACCAATAAAATCAAAGCATAAAGATACTTGTTTTTCTTTCTCATAAAGTTCAACATCGAAACACCTCTTACCTAACACCTCCTGCCTTCGCATCCACTTTGACTATTAGATCCCCATCACTTTTTTTTAATTCCACTTGCTCCTTTAGCTACATTTCTTTACTAGTAGGCACCTTAGCTCGTTCTTGTTCTATAATTAGTTTTACTAGTTCCCCTACTTATATTGTCTAGTTGTATAAGGAAGTCTCTATATCCTGGAATTGAGATTCTATTGTAGTTATGACCTTGACTAACAATTCTCTCAACCTCAATTCCTTTTCTTATTAAACTAGTTACTCAATTTATGATGTCAAGTTATGGATAAATGCCTCTACGCCTTTGAATTGAGGTTTTGATATAGAAATGACCTTCACTAATAGCTTTCTTAGTTGTGATTCATCCTGTTATTAATAATAGTCCTATAAAAGTTGCTCAAAATAGGTCGAATTAGTCCATAACAAGTTGTAGGTACTGCTCTCATGGTAATTGTATTATTTATCCTCCACTTATTGGCATAAACTTTTTCTTCATCATATCACTAATAGTCTCATCATTGATTATTTTGCTAAGCCATTACATTGACTACTTGTATCTCAACTCTTTAATTTTATAATCAAAAATAAAAAGACAAATAAAAAAATTGTTAGTCTAACAAAGAGTAGAAACTCCTAATATATCAAAATAATCCCCGATAACGATACCAAAACTTAATAGCATGTGAACGTACGTAAGTTTTAACTAAAAAGAAACTAAAGAATCATAATCAAACAATGCCACAACATATAATCAGGCAAGTGCACCTATCACTAAGTAGTAGAGCTAATGTGAGTCCAAGTTATCGATCCACAAAGACTGCACTATTAGTGAATTGCTATCTCTATTATCTAACTTATTCAATAAGATTATTTGTTAATAAATTTAATAAAAATAAAAAAAATAAACAAAGGAAAATCCAAAGACAGTCTCACCCAAATTAAGAAAAAAAATATTAAATTTAGGGTCAAACTTGTTAATCCCTTAAGATGTGGTTGTATTCATCACTTAACCGTAGTTTAATGGATTTTCCAAATTATTCTGAATTTTAGGTTTCCTAAATTGAATTATAAGTTTATGATCAAATCATGCAATTCCTACTCAATTTAAAAGATTAATAGATTAGTCGTGTTATCTCAATTCATTGAATGAATGCATTACTAAGTTCTATGGATTTTTTTTATTAAACTCATACCTAATCTAAACATCTCATATAAGCCTATGGTCAAG
>JAOXYD010000136.1:27710191-27727522 GCA_028565735.1 Pinacopodium congolense | reverse complement strand
AATCAGAGAATCATCTTTTTCTATATATGTATATATATATATATACATATATATTTTTTTTCTTTCTGGTTCATGAAAATACCTGATCCTTCGTTGAATTACCAATGAT
Organism: Pinacopodium congolense; assembly: GCA_028565735.1. NCBI lineage: Eukaryota > Viridiplantae > Streptophyta > Magnoliopsida > Malpighiales > Erythroxylaceae > Pinacopodium > Pinacopodium congolense. Next base: position 27,727,413 of record JAOXYD010000136.1, on the reverse strand, counting down.
GGTGGTTAAAAAACAAGCGATTCTTAGTGGGAGAATACGTGCAAAAACCAAATTTGGCAGTGATAGTGAAGTACCTTAAGTACCTAGTAGGGAAGGCTTCTTGTTTTTAGTTCGTTCTGCAACTTTGGTCATCCCTACCATTATCAATTATCTATATACATTTAATATTCATGGTCATTGGCCCCAGTCCTTCAATATTTCAACTGTTTAGACATATGTACATATCTTTGTCTCCCTTTAGAACTTTAGAGCTTCCTTGCTTTGCATAAGGACCCAAGCCTAGTTTGCATCTTGAAGGAGCTAATTATGATTATTGAGATTCATATAAACAACTCCAGTCAACCACAGTTTCCCAATGAGTCATCACATTTTGATTGCTGAATCAATGTGGAATTCCTGTTTTATTCAAAGCATTGTGCATTATAAGTCTTTAGATATTCCTGTTCTGTTTACTAAGTAATGTTAATGGTTTTTTCTGTTGAATATCTACTTCTGTAATTTTCTTTTTATTTCATTAAATAATTAATTTTGTTCGGGAAAAAGACACATGTAGACAGAGAGAGACACCCACAGACAGAGAGACGATTCCTGAATATCTGAGCCTCTAATCTGAAATGAAATTGTGGGCTGACGAGCTTCAGATTGTTCTTTTTCCTTTCTATTTGTATGCAATCGGAGGGAATTCAGGAGTCACTCTTGACTGCTTAATGATCAACGTTTTTAGTGCATACTTACCTAATAAGACATTTTCCTGGAGAACAGAATTCTTTATCTGAACGTTTAGGGTATGTATGAATACTTATGTTTGAGGAAATTTTGGTGGTTTGCCATAGGTTTTAGGGAGACTTACAGAAATTCATAATAAAAAGCTGTACTACCAACCATGACATCTTGTGATATCTTCCCCAATTCCTTCAAACTCCCCATTTGCTTTACTACTAAAAGTAATCCAATGTTCTTTTTGGTGGTAGAAATTTCTCAGAGGATTGTGCATATAGCTCTTTTGTTGCCCCTTTATTCTCGACTTTTGTCAATCTACTCCAGGGAGTGAGAAACAATAAAGAAAGTTTGCCATGTTTTGGCCTTTTTCCATATAAGTTTTTGTTTCATAGGACATTCTAGATCACTAGGGGGCTAGCAAGTGGAAAGGGAGTGTCATCTGATTTGGTCGTAACGACTTAATGTTAATTCTTTTCGAATTTCTGCACAATAGTTCAAACCCTTTAAAATTTTAGTTAAGTTCCATACATTTGCAATTTGTAACATATCAGTTCAAAACATTTATTCTTATGGTAAAAGATGATGGATGAAGATGGATCTTAACACATGGTTTCCATCTTTAACTTACATGTTATCTTTTTTTTTTCTTTAAAGAAATAAATGTTTTGAACTAAAAGGCTACATTTTAAAAAGGGTTGGACCTTAATTGAAAATTTTGAAGTATTTGAGATTGTTGTGAAAAAATTTAAAATGTTTACACAGGATGAGTCATTAACCCTTAATATTTCAACTGCATGAAACTAGAGATGTGTTTGCAGCGATAAGTGGTCCCTGTGCCTGCGGGCATCAATTGTAGGAGGAATTTGTGAGGGGGCTGTGCAAAGAAGTTGGTCCCAGACAGGAAGAATTTTGTTGTCATTCAACAATATTACTTACCTTATATTTTCGAACATACTTCAGTTATTCAATTAAATATGCATGGAGTGATATGTGTAAACAGAAGAAATGAATTCCTTGCTTGACAACAATGATTTAACCAACGATCACCAGTGTCCTGTTTCTTTAATGGGTGAGGCTAATTACTTGTATGGTACTTAAAGGAAATTTAGTTCTTAAACATGTAACTAAAGGTGATGCTGCATCAGCTACAATATGCTATTTAGTGCAAATTTATTTTCTATTCAAAATAGATTGTTCATGTCTGACTTAGAAAACAAATTTGTCTATGTTGACTGTGATGGTGTTCTCAATGGTCGGGTTCAGAATGTCCTTTAATTTATTCCTCTTATTCAGGTTTTGCATGTTTTGGTAATTTTTGACTGGACATCATCTAGCACAGCACTTCTTGAATTTACTGTCCCTTTCAACATTGTATCTAGTTTGATTCCCTTGAGATCGAAAACTTCCTTTCTATTTCCGTATGGGAACTGAAGCTAATTAGTTAGTAAAATGCTGAAGTAGACACCTGTTTCACATGGAAAACACTTTGGAGGGTAATCCATTTTTCATTCTTCTTTCATTATTTTTCTAGTCAACTCCTATTTACTATTTAGTATGACTATTGTTAAAAAGTCAACTGAGTCCATTATGCTAATTTCACTAGGGATTGGATAGACAGGTATTCCTTTAAATCTTTGGACTAATTGTTAAAATATGATGTTTAGAAGTTCTCATGTTTGTCCCATCTCCTCCAGTGTTTTCCCTTGATATTTGTTTCTGTCGAAGTCCTATCCAGTAGAAATTGTGATACTGAAGTTTACACGTTTAAAACAATAGATTGGATCTTCCATTGAGTTCTCACACTGCCTTGTTGCCATATTTCGAATGATAAGACTACTTGAGGGGAAAAAAAAATTTTAGTACAAGGATTTAAGTAGAAAACTGTAGTAAGTGAAAGCAGTGCTAAAATAAGTATCCCCTTCCATCTTCCTTTTCAGATCATCTGAGAAGGAAACTTGGCATTCTCAACGAAGTTTCAGTGAGCCAACTGATTTGAATTGGATTTGGTTAGTTTGTTCAATAGAATGCAACTTGAATTATAGTTGGTGTATGAGCATGTAACATAAAACAATTGCATGCATATCCACAGCCCATAAAGTGAGATTTTTCCTTGATATTTGCACCCAGAATTATGCTCATAGTATAAAACAACACTTTTCAACCGGTTTACCTCTCGTCCTAGTACACCAGGCGAGTTACCTACCGTCCTAGTACCTGGCGTGTAATAAAAGTAGTTCTTGACACAAATGATCTAAGCTTGTTTATTATTTGAACCTTTCTTTCTACTTATGGCTATATTGTTCATGATATCCAGGTTGCTATCCCAGTGATTCCTACTATCAGAGTATTGGTTACATTCACAAAATTTGAAGAATTACAGCCATTGGATGAATTTGCAACCCCACCGTCGAGCCCTACGTCCGCAGCAGGACGGGAAAGCCCAGCAGTGGCAGTGTCTTCTACTTCATCATCTTGGTTTCAGTGGATAAAAGCTCCTTACCACCGCCCTAGCTCATCAAATGGTGTTTCCAGCAGCAAGATAGAAAATGTTCAAGACCCTTTTGCTATTCCTCCTGATTATAATTGGATTACTGCTGATGCAAAGAAAAAGAAGATGCAAGAGAAGAACAAGTCAAAGAAAGGGAAAAATCAGAACCATTGAGTGGTAATGGGATGTTTAGATCAGCAGATAACAAAATAGGTAACAGTGTTTCATAGGATCGTGAAATTTGTGTAAAAGGGGTAATTGGTTCCAATGTTTTGTTTCTTAAGCGAAAGGTTTTATTGGGAAAAAAGGGAGAAAATTTGTGATTATTCCAACAATGGCTTGGCCTATGGTGCAGCCTTGCACCCTTTGCTTTCCATTCATGCTTTAACCAAATGTAATGTGCGAATTTCAGTCCCACTTACCATCTTCCGTAAAAACTATTTTAGACGTGCCCAAGCCTCGTCAAGTTTTCATTATTTTAACCAGATAAAACCATAAAATAAATAAAGGTGGCACCATACCCAGTTAAAATCAAGATTGAAATTTTACCAAAGTATATGCTCGAAATTGTCTGAGAAGTTAAATACAATCCCTTGGACGTTAAATTGATGTGAATAGACCCTTCAATTGCTGTAAGTCCTTCCATAGGGGCATGACTCATTATTCATCGAATTTCTCCCTTCACTTCTCTTCACTTTACGCTTCCCTTTTACGGCTAACATGAACAGGTAAATACACCCCTAGCGAACACGTTTGCCTTTGTAAAGAGAAGCAATTTGTCACTTTTTTTCCCTTTCTGTCTTTTCGCCTGTCGAATGTATTGGAGTGTTTCAGATATGAGTGTTGCGTGTAGGGTAGTTGCGAGGAAACTTCCAGGCGGATGGATTTTATGGCGGAGGAACTTGTGTGGTGATCCCGCTTCAAGATCATCTAGTGCTGTTTGTGCAACCCGATTAGATAACCATGTAATTTTATCTCTTAGTTTCGTCCTTTTTATTACTCTCTCTCTCTCTCTCGCGCTATCGTTGGTTCGAGAACTCGGGCACGCGAATGTTGTTCTTCTGTTAGTTTATGTATAGAAAAATGTTGCTGTTTTGGTCCTAGTTATATTTGTCCCTCATCTCGCTGTTTTTATTTTGTTATTCTTAGTGTATAGGAGTGAAATCATATAAACACCTCTGTCCTTTTCTTTAATTCTCTGTCTTCCTAGGAATTTAAGGAAAAGCAGAGCTTTACTGCTAATATTCGCCCTTATGACATTGCTATTGTTGGAGGAGGCATGGTTGGAATGGCTCTCGCCTGTTCACTGGGTATATTGCTGCTATCATATTGGTTTTGGGCTTTTTAGTTGTTTCCTTGAATAGGTTATAGCGGAGTACTTAATCATTACGGCTGCTTTATTTATCTTTAACTCAATATTGAAAGATTATATTCTATTATACCTGAATGATCAAGGACATTCTCACTTAAGAATTTTGAGCTTATTATGCTTGATGATAACATTTTTCAGCAACCAAGCTGCTAACAAAGCATTTGAGTGTTGCCATCATTGATAGCAATCCTGCATTGGGGGGTAAGCTAACCATCAAGAGGGAAGATCCCCCAGATCCAAGGGTCAGCACTGTCACGCCAACAACTATATCATTCCTCAAAGGTATTTATCTCATTATGTTCAATATTGATCATCTGTTTTAGGCAGCTTTAAATGCTTGGAATTTTGTCTTTAAAGTGGTATTTGCACTAGGAGCTCAAATGTCAATTCTTTGTTATGCTCAAATTATGGGAAAGAAATTCATGACATTACAAGTTATATTCAACTAATTACAAGGGTGTATTTTACCTATTTCTCACCGATGGATGTGGAATTGGGATTTAGTTCTTGGGTTTCTGATACGATCCCACATCGGCTAGGAGTATGGGATCCTAGTGGTTTATAAGTCCCAAGGTTCCACCCCTCCTCAAGGCGTCTTTTGGGAGGAACATGGGTCTTTGGGCTTATGAACCTATCAATTGGTATCAGAGCCAGGCCCGGCCTCTTGGAAAGGGCTACCTGGGTGCTTAGTACCCGGGGGCTTAGTACCTGCAGATGGGGGGAAATCCTGCCCAGAGTGCAGCCGTCGAGACGTCGGCTGTCCAGGGGCGGTGTAATTGATATGATCCCACATCGGCTAGGAGTATGGGATCCTAGTAGTTTATAAGTCCCAAGGTTCCACCCCCCCTCAAGGCGTCTTTTGGGAGGAACATGGGCCTTTGAGCTTATGAACCTATCAGTTTCATTTGTAGCAATGAGAGACTGCTCATCATTGGCAATATTATTAGCCATAAGCTGAGTGTTAGTGTTTTAAAGCATATACAGCATGGTGGCTTTTGGATGTTTACAACATAAGCTTAACATAATGGAGAAATAGATATTATAATTATGAAACTGATTTTGAAGCGTTCAACTGCTTGAGCGATACAGCTGTCATCAGATATTCAAGCGAGCTTTGCATTTCTTCTGATTTGAATGTTTTTAGACTTAAGCTTCTAAAAGCTGCCTAATTTGATTATGTTGAACACTAATACATTCTGTTTTCCTTTGCATGGAAATCTGTATAATTTGCAGATATTATGTTGTCTTTCCATTTTTTTTATACAAGAAATTACATACTAGTTACATTTCCAAACTAGAAGGCAATTCTTCTCTTTTTCTTGAAATGAGTTCAAAGTAATGTAGTTTGTTAACATGGAAATAGAGCCAACAATAGCTTTCAATAATTTTTGCAGATGTTGGTGCTTGGCAGTATGTTCAACAACATCGCTGTGCATATTTTGATAAGATGCAGGTGAGAGTTGTTGAATTTTTATGCCAATTATGCAAACATAACTTTTTTTTGCTATCTGTTAGTTTCTCGTCCTCTCTCTCTCTCTCTCGCGTATCTTTTTATTCTCTCTTTTGTGTTCATGCAAATCAGTCAAACTAAAATTTAGGAACAGATTAATTGTAGAAGCAGAGAGCTTGGAAATGAGGGCCATGTACAAGTGTTAACCTGAAAGTGATGAAATCATCAGCAGGAAGTGCAGATGTTTAAAAATATTATTTAGTAGCGCTATATTTGGATTTGTCCTGTCATATCTATGATACTAATGCTATCCCTTGTAGCTGAAAAAACAATTTTAGATTGTTTGATAGGCTGGTGATAATTCGCAGATGAGCAGAAAAGCCTTTAGAAAATGGATCTAGCACTGTTAGGAGGTTATGTTTAAAATGGAGCGGCAGCCAGGAGCTGGAATAAAAACGTGTAAAGTTAAAGCTGATTAGATGTTGGAGTTCGTAGTTCAAGGAAGCATGGTAGCTTATTTTAGTTGGAATTTGAGTGAGTGCTTGAGATACATGATTATGTTTTATGAATTTCTTTCTTGGAATTAACAGTGAGAATAATGTGTAGCAAGGCAGAAACTGAAAACAATGATTAATGTGTAGAGATCTGATATTCTGATGTGAATTTTGCTTTCATGATGCTTTGCCAGTTCATGCTATAAAGATTTTCCACCTGAAGCTAATTCTTTTTCATGGGAACCTAGATAGTTGATGATCTGGATCTGGATAGGTTTTGAAAGCAGAAGCTTTGGTTCAGAAATATTTGAGCAAAATGGAATTGTTTATGTGAACAACACATTTGGTATCACTTCTCATTTCTGTTTTTTAGTTTTGTTTTTGTGTATGTGTATTGGTTTATGTGATATTATTATTGGTTTCTGTGTTATTTTTTGGGTTTCTGTGCTGTATTAGTATGTTGTCTTTTTCGGTTTTTGTGCTATTTTTATTGGTTTTTGTGTTTTTAAAAACAAGAAACAAAAATAAGAAATGACAGTGATACCAAACAAGGCTGAAATTTTTGTTGTTATGCTATGGTTTGAATAGCAGTGCTTTGGAAATGACTTCTCAATTAGGTAGAGTTGTTTGATTGCAGCATGCGGATGAGGAAAACATCTGCTTGTTAGTCATATGGATGGGGAAAGTGGAAACTAAATTTGTTGACTTTTGAGTGAGCCAGGATTTCTGTTGCACTCATTATTGGTTGACAATGACCATCTTTTCTTTCCCTCTATCATGCTTTTCTTTTTCCGTTTTTTCAGTTCGTTAGACGTGTTCTTATATGTGAAATTTGACATGCATCTTCTGAGTTCATATGCCTTGATCTCAAAATGCTGTTAGTATTGGATTAATTGGCATTTATACTTGATTTTTTATGTAGGTTTGGGATTACACTGGCTTAGGATACACTAAATATGATGCAAGAGATGTGAACAAAGAAATTTTAGGGTGAGAATAGATGTGTTATAGTCACCAATATCAGTTTTTAGTGCACCTGCTTTCACTTGGATGATGTTAACTTGGGCTCATACTTCAGGTGTGTGGTGGAGAATAAAGTGCTTCATGGCTCTCTTTTGGCATGTATTGAGGTACTTAATCCTGTAATATGTTCATTTGAATTCTCCATTTGAATTTTTATAGCTAGTAAGTTATGATATTTTTTATAATAATTCTTATTTCCAACAGTGGCATATGACTAAATTTATCTATTACTATTGACGAATTTATAGTATTATAACTGAACATCAGATTTATTGTCTCTTTGAAACTATGATTTTTTTGTTCCCTTCCTTTTTGACCTTTCAGTTTCATTGTGAAGAACAAATTTAACTGCTAGAGAATTGTGTGACAGTAATTTATGTTTCCTTTTATGAAAAACACTCTTAAATTTCTCAGAGGTTGATTAGTGCTGTTATTGACTGTAGTGTAGTGCCATTGCAATGAACTAATGCTTGAAATATATGGACCTGTTGGATAAATTCGTCAATAGTAGTAGAAATATATGGACCTTCTTTTAATATATGAAAACGTTATAACAAATCAACATTTTCAGTACTGCACAAGGAAAGGGTTGATCAGATGATAAGTATTTCAGAATTCATTTAATCCCAGTTCCACAAAATTAGTTGTGGTTAACAGTCAAAATGGTTCATCTAGGCCAGGGTAACTAGGTTCCAGGTCACCTGGGAAAATATAGACAAGCTGGCTGGGTCGAAGACGGCCCTACGTTCCCAGATTTGAAAATAATCCTTGATACCTTTATTTGGAGAGAAAGAGAGAGAGAAATGGTCTGGGGTGAGCATACAGAAGCTATTCAATTTTGGCTGATTTGCTGTGCTGCACATTCCACCTTAATATTGGAAAGAGAGATGGAGAATGGGGGAGAAAAGGAGAAAAAGAAGAGAGGGAAAGAGTGAAAAGCTAAGGCCTTGTTTGGTTTCCCTTTTGTTTCTTGTTTTTAAAAATACCAAAACTAATAAAAATAGCACAGAAACCAAAAAAGACAACATATTAATACATTACAAAAACTAAAAAAATAACACAAAAACCAATAACAATATCACATAAACCAATATATATACACAAAAACAAAAATAAAAAACAGAAACGAGAAGTGATACCAAACGTGCTCTAAACTTTTAGTGAACTTAAAAATGAGATGTAAAAGTTATGAAGTTTCAATAGCATCGAAACTTGAATTAAAGATAACAAATCATCAAGTGAAATAAAACCTAAAATAAAAGCCCTTAATAAATCATTGAAAACCAGTCCAGAGTATTTTCTGTAGCTTCAGAAAAGCATTAGGTAAGAAACTTGGTCTAATACAATCAATAATATCATTATCAACAACAATTTCCTTGGTCCACAATGGACATAAGCTGTCTTTTGATAATTTAATTACTTTTTGTATGTTTGTTTAACCTCAACCGTCAATCATGAATGTCTTGCTGAATAGTTCAGTAGGGAGTTGACAAACCAATTCAATATTTCGGTTTGTTCCATAAACACAATCTGAAGGGATCATAAATGTTGCTATATTGATAGAATTTTGTGAGACTTCTTACAGTGATTTAACTCTAATTACTATTAACTGTTCTGTCTTACTATCGGTTGCAGGATTAGGAGTAGAAATGAAATGAATAGCAGATTCTCTGAATTGGTTTTTGAAAACAAACATAAAAAGTTTGACAATACTAAATCCAATGGAGTTGGGGGGATTGGCTACATTACATGATGATCTTACTATTTGGTGTGAAATGTTCTATCATAGAGAACCTATTAATTACATCTACTAAAGATTAATATAGAAATGTTTAATAGGACTATCGTAGATATCCCACTCCATAATGTCATTATTACCAAATATGTATCTTCCTATAAATAGGGATCATATAATATAAATGTAGCTTTTAGTGATTTTGTGTGTTCATGAGCATATGCCTTATGACCGAACCATGTAAAACATCTTCTTTACCCTTCCTACTTTACCACTCACTTTTCACAGGGTTATTAGAATCATTCCTTTATTCAACCTCACCCACTTGTCAAGCCTCTACCGTGAATTCGAACTCTTTTTCTTTGACTACCTCTTCTTTACTGTAAAGCTCCTCTATTGCATACATGTTATCAACTCTCTTCTATGTTGGCTCGCTCCTTCTCTAACAGCCTATTGCAGAGCACATTGTTGTACCACTATCCTATTTGGCTCTCTTTCTTATCCGCTCTACAGCTCTATTCTTCTTCTCAAGTGCCATAACTTAATCAGATAAGCTCTATTTTGTATTCTCTAGGAGATTCTACCTTCTTCAATGAGTTTTCTATTCTCACCCTAATTAGACCTGTTTTCATTGTCCTTGTCCAACAACCATTTTTTAGATACCTTCATCCTTTCGTTCATCTCAGATCCAAATGCCCCTATTCTCTTTGGTGACTTCAGATTTCTATCACTGACCCTCAATTACAAAGACTGCATTCTAACATCAGTGACCTCAATTCACCTCTAGTACCAATCTTGTCTCCAATTCCCTTGCATCCCTATCCCGGTGGCATGTGCTGTCACAGTGACTTGACAACAAATGGAGTGTTCTTTTCGAGTTGTATGGTTTCTCCATAATATAAAGAGAAATTAAAATACAATATATAATATAGAATCTTCCTTTTGTGTTTTGAGAAAGAATAGGAAAAGAAAAAGATCTTTTATTGACTATAGATGGATATATTTCTAAGGGGGAGTGTTGAAGTTCTTGCACATGGTGTAGAAAATAATAGAAATGCCATTATTATCCAAAAGATTTTCTTCGTAAGTAGGGATCTCATGTATTATGTATAATACACTAGGTTAATAGTAAATATTAATCTTAAGTGGCTTTGTATATGTGGACTTACGTTTTATGGCAAAGCCAACCAACACACCTTTTACAACAACACATGACAATTATGACCTATAGTGCAAGGTACATGGAAGCCAATATTTAGAATAACATCCTGATAGCCTAGTGTGGTCCTGAAGAAAGGACATGGATGGTTTTCTTATTCTAGACTAAGCTAATTGACTAGTATACATAACTGGAACTAACAGCATGGCTATCTGTGTTCTTTGTTGCATCAAACTCATGATTTTAGTCATAAGCAAGAAGGCAAACATATATAGTGGTTCCATGTAGTATATTCTCAACACTTGATGTATGCCTGAGGAAAGTGTGTACGTATTAATGAACTCTCCTAACTCATTTTTTCACATCAAAACTTCTGCTAGGAATTGATATACTACACTTGCCTTCAACGTGAAGGATAAACTTTTGGTGAAGATGGTGTTGCCTTCAATACCTTAGGAATTGTACCGTGGTATCATGGATGGAACACAGGTTTTGGCCCTTTTTTTAGTAAATAATGATGTTGGATTAGCCTTTTTAAGTCAAGATTTATGTACAGAAAGCATGTAAAAACACCTCAGAGACCTAGCAATACTTTGAACACATCAAGTACCTGTGCATACTTGCCTTCTTGACTTCTTAAAATGACCAAGGGTTAGAAGCCCAAAACATCACCTTAGTGGTCTCTTAGTAAGGACGACAGTGAGGAAGTATGATAATACTGAAGTCTCCATCAAATCTCTTGGAATAAAACCCCAAATCAAATTTCCAGTAACATCCAAACTGAAAGGATATAGCTGAAACAAAGTATTTGCAGTCACTTAGATGAAAGTCAAAATAAAATAATCCCTTAGGAATCAAAAGTCAAGCCAATATTCCAAATCTTGTGATCTAAAGTATTTGGGTGGTGGTACCACATCTCAATTCTTCCAAGTCTAGATTTGTTTTGGTGTATTTGGGTGGTGGTACGACATCTCAGTGCTTCCAAGTCTAGATTTGTTTTGGTGTTTTCATATTTCTTTTGTCCTTTTTCCTTTCTTCTTTTACAAGCGATTGGTAAGGGGATTTTATGTTGTTTCACTTCTTTTTCTATTTTTCTTTCTTTCTTTTGGAAAAATAAACGAAATTAACCAGTGGGTTGCCCGTGCAAAATGGAATTACTATAATTATGAAAGTAATGATGATATAATCATGTTGACATTGCATTCTTTTCCACACCTGTTCTTACTTCATACACTGGCTGTTTACTTCGAACGAGCAAACTGATTGATAGAAATTCTCTTTATAGTTCTCTACATCTCCTCCCACCCTGTCCTGACTTTTTCATTTGATGTTCTTTCTATAACTCATCAAACTGAGATGTTAAACCTACAGGACACGGATTTCCAGAAGACAATTTATCATTCTCGATTAGCTTCAATGTCTCTATGTCCAAGTTCTTCATTATCAGGATTAGACAAAGCATCGTCTGTGGAGGCATTGTATGCTGGGGGAGGTCTAGCAAAGCTAGAACTGAGTGATGGCAGCAGCTTATATGCAAAACTGGTGGTAATTGACTTGCATTCTCTAATGAAATGCTGGTACTGCTTTGTTGGTTAATCCAAAACTGTTCTTTAGCTACTATACTAGGCGAAGATCTACCAGTAATTCGTCTGGTCAAATCATATTAGTGACTATCAAGTTATATTACGTTGATTGCAGGTTGGAGCTGATGGATCTAAGTCACAAGTTAGGGAGTTAGCAGGATTTAAAACAACTGGGTGGAACTACTCTCAGAATGCAGTCATATGCACCGTAGAGCATTCTGTGGAAAATCGGTGCGCATGGCAAAGGTTTCTGCCATCTGGTCCTATTGCACTTCTGCCAATGGGGGACAGGTTCAGCAATATTGTTTGGACTATGAGCCCAAAGGAGTCATCAGATCACAAAACAATGAATGAGTATGATTTTGTAGAAGCTGTAAATCATGCTTTAGATTATGGACATGGTCCTTACCCTAAGTCTAGTGTGTTTGACGGCACAGACTTGTTTTCCTGGCTTAGACGAAATGTTACATTATCTGCTAACCAGTCATTTGAAATTCCTCCCAAAGTGGTCAAGTTGGCTTCTTCAAGAATGGTCTTTCCATTATCTTTAAAGCATGCTAATCAGTATGCATCAAAACGCACTGTTCTGATTGGTGATGCAGCACACAGTGTTCATCCTTTAGCTGGTCAAGGGGTTAATTTGGGTTTTGGAGATGCATTTACTCTTTCAAAAATCATTGCTGAGGGCATTGCCATAGGCATGGACATTGGGGAGGTAATCTATGACCTATATATATCTTTTAGTTCTGCTTGGAACTTTATGTATTACCCATTTCATCCTTTTATATTCTGTATATCGGTTCATTTCATATTCATCTCTCTTCATGTTGAAATAAGTGGTATTTTCTGTTTAGTAAGCGGTATTAATCTGATTTGCTCCAATTTCTTTGATGATAAGGATTGACATTACCGGAAAGACTTGGTTGACTTATGCAGGTATCACTGTTGAAAAAGTATGAAGCAGAGAGGAAACCTGCAAATGTTTCAATGATGGCAATTCTGGATAGCTTTCAGAAGGCATACTCTGTTGATTTTGGGCCTCTAAATATTCTACGAGCTGCTGCATTTCATGCTGCACATCATATACCCCCGCTTAAGAGAAGCATTATTCAATATGCCTCCGGAGAGCAGAGATTGCCACTTTTTACTTGAGACTAGTTCTTTTGACAGCCCGCAACAGAAATTTGTTTTTGAATTTAGCTAAATTTGTACATAATCAACTTATTTTTCTTTTTTTCCTATTTTGATATGGGAGAGTTGGAAAATGAATCTTGAATAGAAACAAAGACTCCCGGTAATGTTACTTGTTCAAGAAATGCTCATTATTACTATTGCAGACAAGAGAACTGGTGACGGAAGTGATTTTCTGACCAGTTTAGAAATAGGTGAAAATAATTTAAAAAATTTTCAAATATTATGTAAATTAATTTTTATAAAAATGATTTTAAAATTCTTGATTATTTATGAGAATTTTTTTTTGAAAGTTATGTTTAATTCAGATTATTTAAATTTATCGAGTATAATAGGTGTTGTTATGATTAGAATTTGGTATATTTGAATTATATATTAAATTTATCATGAATTTTGCGTTATAAATATAGACTTTGTTGAGTGTAGACACGTGGTTCAAAGGTTTAATTCGAGCTATAGTTACTATTAGATATAAAAATATATTTTCGTTACAGGATTGAGGAAGCATATTAAAAAAAAAAAGCACTTCCGGTAAAAGAAGGGAGTGTAATTAAGTAGACCAGTAAGTTCGGTTTGTCCTGACGTTGTATAGCAGTTTGTCAGTGATTAGTAATCTACTAAAAGAAATTGTTTACTAATAGATATCAAGTAAAGTGAAATCAGTACTGACAATCTTCATTTAATTAGACATTTTATATTTTTTTCAAAGTAGGAAAACTATGAAAAAGCGATCACCACAACATCATTTGATTATTAAAATTTGGATCTTAACAAAAAACCGTGTAAAGAAGGTCCCACCGAGATTTGAACTCGGGTTACTGGATTCAGAGTCCAATGTCCTAACCACTAGACCATGGGACCACTTGCCCTTTGCATTTTTAATAACTTTTATCTCAACTAATTTGTTTTGTTCTATCACGAAAGACAAAAAATCCTATGAAGAACACGTGCTTTTATTAATTAAGAATTTAAGTTTTTTTAGATATGAGATTTTAGGAAACCAAATTGATTTTTATACTTAACCAAATTTATTATAAACGAAAATAATAACAAAATCTACAACAAAAATTTTAAAGCATATGACCTCAAACATTTATTTTTGAAATTTTTGTATAAATAAGAAATATGTACGAACCCTATCAACTTTGAATTTGGTGGATCTAGTGTTACCTTTTGGAAATTATTATAAAAAGCATCAAATTTGGACTAATGAATAGGATATTTCTTTTACTTTTGTCATGTATTATATATAAATATAATAATACTTCAAAAACTTTGGGGTTGTTATGCAATAACACTTCAGCTAGTTCAATCTTACAGGATTTATGTGCATAGGTCTAGATATTTGTCAGTGTTATGAATATTTGATTATCATGAATTTGATATTGCTATAAGAACTTATACTTTCATATACGTAAAAATTTGAGGAACACAAATGTATCAACTTTGGACATGACAAGTAAATATAATAGTAATGCACATATTAATTATGGTAGCCTTAATTTATTTTTTACTCATTTACCTTTGACTAAATAATTCACATATTATTAATTTTGAATTATGGAATTGATTATTTACTACAAATAAAGAATTATTAATTATTTTATATAAAAATGTCCAAATATAAGAATTCATACTTTGAAAAAATTTTCTTATAAGTGTAGTCAATAGGAGGACCTTACGAGATGGTCATTCAACCATGGAAATCCATGGCCACAATAACAATGCTTGAAATAAACTTTGAAACTCTAGCCATTTTTCTTATAAACTTAATATTATGAAGAACACATCTAAATTTGTCAACTTTAGGTATGACATGTACACATAATACACAACATATCAATTACGATAACCATTTTTTTATTTATTCTTTTAGTCATTCACCTTTGACTAAATAATTCATACCTCATTACTTAAAAAAAGACTGGTTTCCTTAATTAAAATAAAAAGAAGAAATTCTTTTTATCTAAAAATATCCAAATATAAGTCTTATCTCAAAAAGATTTTCTTAAGGGTGTAAGAAATACTATTAAAAATTCTAAATGTTCTAACCAATATTTTAAAGATCGTACCAAATATTGAATCGATAAATGGAGAGATTTAAAGTTTTGAAAGTTCAACTAATATTAAACCTTTATAAAATAAATATAAAATTAGTATAAAGTGATAAGGAGTAAAAAGCATAAGAATAAAATAAAATATAACATAAAAGTAAAATGCATAATTAAAATAAAATAAAACATTAATATCTATCTTTTTTTCCTATCTATATCATATCATCAAAAACTTCTATTGTAACTTAAAAAAATATGAACTTCTAATTAATTATATAAAATGGTTATTTTGATAATTTAAGAGGTCGTTTGATTCAGCTTTTAGTTGTACTTTTTTGTTGTAATTTTTGTATTTTTGTATTAATTTTTGTGTATCTTTATGGATATTTGTGTTGTATTTCTCAATTTTTGTACTGTATTAGTGTGTTTCTTTTTTATTTCTGTGATAGATTTTAAAAATTTTTGTATTTAGAAAAGCTAAAAATAAAAACCCATTTTCACAGTTGTTCCGAACAACCCCTAAAAGATTAATCTTGATCAAAGTTTTGTTTTATTTGTTGTTCTAAAATATATTAAGAAGCAGTACAAGTTACAACACCAATTAGAGTAGCATTCAACTTGCTATTCCTCTCTTCCAAACTAATTTTGTCTCTTTACTTAATTATCTTTGCTACATCACACATAAAACTATGGGATCTCATGACCCTCGTTAAGACATTGGAGAGCAAAGTGGAATTCTTTCTTTGACATTTTCAACAACACTTTGAGGTTCATCTTTTGTAAGTTCAACTTTATCAATGCAAGGATTTAGATTTTTAAGATCTACCACTTCCCAAGATGAAATTTCAGTCCTCTCTTCCAATCTAAATTTGTCTCCTTATTCAGTTCTCTTAGCTACACAACATTTCACTGTGAACTAAAGTTTTTCGTAAACCTTTATTAGCACATTTAAAAGTAAGGTGGAATTCTTTCTTTTTGTCAATAAATAATTTTCATAAACCCATTAAGGTTCATCTTTTGTAAGTTCAATTTTACCACTACTTATATGAGGATTCAAAATTTTAAAATCAACCATGTCTCAAGTTGAAATTCCACTTGTTGATATCCTTCCTACAAGGATTATAAGTTCTCAACTTTCTACTACATTTTTTTTCTCAATCGACTTGAATATTCTTACTCTTTTTGCCTTAGAGGACTTATTTACCACCTAAATTTCTATGTCTCCCTATTTCAACTTTCCTTCCTCCACCATTCATGTTATCACCCTTGTCTCCCTCTTAGACTGACTCTCTCTCTCTCTCTCTCTCTCTCTCTCTCTCTCTCTCAATCCAAAAGGTCCTCGACCTAACACCTAAACCCCTCTTCCTATCTCTCTCTCCCAATTTCACTATGTTAAAGGAATAAGAGGACAATGTCGACATAATTTGTAATAAACTAAATTTTTTTATCATTTAAAATGGAAAGCTCTTAAGACGCTCTATTGTTCTCTTGAATTTGTTTAATAAAAATCGACTTAGATTTGGATATTTTGAGCCAAATTTTTTTCCCCTTTAGGTTCACCATCATTCTTTATCTTTTGGACATTTTAAACCAAAACAACACTATCATCATTTCCATCCACCATGAAAAAGTAGGGAGAGAATGAGATTAGATAGTGAGTAAATTATTTTGGTGATGAATGAAAATAGGTCACTATAGACCTTGAAGGCTTTGATTTTTTATGCACGACAGGTACCATTGGATTCCTAACCAGAGTTTTCAGTTCCGTTCCATTCCGGCCAGACCGAAACTGGAACGGAACGGACAAATTCCGTTCCAGATGTAAATATCGGCCGGTACCAGTCGGTACCGGAAAAAAAATATAAAAAAAATTTTAAATTTTTTTTAAAATTTTAATTTTTTTATTTAAAGTTAAGTTAAAAACTATACAATATAATACATTTATACATCATT